>KK114092.1:18625-49080 GCA_000611955.2 Stegodyphus mimosarum
TATAATCACTATGATTATTATTAGAAAACGTTCAGTAAATTCGTAGCAATTTTCTTTCGGTAAAGTGCAGAATCGCCCCTTCTTTGGCGCTTTTTACAAGAGTAAGAAGAATTGGATTTTTGTCAATTTCTTTTGACTTTTTAAGGAAAAATAGATCGATGTGTACATGGATAAAGTCAAGGGAATGCGCAGTGCCGAAAGTTTGTGCAATTCTCTGATTTTTTTTTAAGTGAAAATAGGTTGATGTGCACATGCATACCGATCTTAAAAACGTGCCAAGCAGCGGGTGATTCTGCACTTTCCCCCTTTCTTTTATAACGTTTCAGGAATAGCAGAAAAATTCTAGAAATTCATACAAAAATTGTTCATGAAAATTAACGCAAAAGATTATGCATTAAACTTGCTCGTAAATGCTTGTTTGCCCGATTAGTAGAAATTCTAGGAAATGACACATTGGCCACGAATCATAAATTCTACCGTGTTTTTATTTTTGCTATTAGTAAACGTTCCGTGAGTTCACACTAAATTTTTTATAACGTTGACGGAAAGCAGAAAAATTTTAGAAATTCATTCAAAATTCTTTCTGATAAATAACGCATAAGATTATGCATTAAATTTGCATCTGCTTAAACGTTCTCGGAAAATAAAGTACTGGTCCTAAATCGTAAATTCTAGCATGTTCTATTTTTCTTATTATTATTATCATTATTAGGAAACGTTCCTTAAATCAGCAGTAATTTCTTAATTAAATAATACCACATACGATTATACATCTAAAACGGCACAGAAAAAGTTTGCTTACCTGCTTAACAAGATTCTCGGAAAAATGAAATAACGGCTGTGCTGACTTTTTCAAACTCGATTCCGCTCCGAAAGGGATTATAAAAAACACACTTTTTCGAAACGGCTGAACTTTCACCTAAATCACAACAGCATCCTAACAATAGTCCAACAAATGCGACATACACCAGATTTTTTAACAGCAGCAACGAATCAGAAAAAATTACGAGGAACTAAATTAAAAAAAAATAATAATAATTGCTACGAATCTCTTTCGCTCGCTCACCGACTCTCACTCTCGGAAAACTCACAAAGCAGTTCTCTACGCGCCACACGAGTTCCAAATGACAACAAGTGTTTGTACACCTGCGAATCCTTCGACGAAGCGGCGTCGAGCCTCAACGTGAAGGGGTCACATGATCAGGCCGGATTCCTCTCGTTCCCTCCCCCCCCCATCCTCTGTGGGCGGTTCCCAAAGTGCTGCCGTGCGCGTGCGTTGTGACGTAGCGGCGCGTGCGGTTTTCGAAGAGATACCCGCGCAATTTTTAGAAGATTGTAAACTTCATCAGGCTGTTATTATAACACTCAATGTTTGTTAATTTGACGAATATCGTTTGATTTGAGAAGAATGCTAACGGAATTTATTAATATAAATTAATTCGGAACTTAAATTTTAGGGAGCTTCTAAAAGGTTTTACATTTCCTAAAACAATCACTTTGTAAAATTCTATAAATCTTTTATCTATACCAGTGATTCTCAACCTTTTTCTGTCGCCGCACACTTTTAACGATTTCAAAATTTGGCGGCACACAGAGAAAAAGCTAAGTTGTTTACTTACCTATAATACACTGTGTAAAATAGTTTATGATAATAATTTTGAATGCAAAATAAAATAATATGTACTACAAAACCAACTGTACGTTTATTAAGAGATTAATTACAAGTTAATAAATAATAAGACAACCTTTAATGAGAAATTTGAACTTGTTGTTTTTTGATAATTTCATTTACAAAGCTAATTTTTTTACAAAGATAGATTTTTTGATAATAGCCAAAAAGTAAAAATGACAATGCTACTCTCATGTCGTCTACATTTAACAGTCTCGATCTTTTATTCGCGTTTATGTTGGTTAATACTGAAAATCCGAATTCACACAAATAAAATGTAGAAAACTGTAATAATATTTTTAAAGCTTTTTTGGCCATCATGAGATAATCGCGTCTAATCTTAATCCAAAATGAATTAATTGATTCTTCCGAATATTTTAAAATTAAATCTCGATTATTAGAAAGCGAAATTAGTTCTTCCTCTTCATTCAAAGTCAATTCAAACACAGAAGTATTCTTTATCACAGATGGATTACGAACCCCCATCAAATGTTTTTATATCTAAATTTGGGAAATAATGAATAATTCTCTTCTCTAATGTTGTCAAATGATCAATAACAATTTTATGAATAGTTTTATAAAAATCTTTTGGGACTGACTCAAACTTTTTCAAATTGCCTTCCTGAGCTTTATTCTTCCATAAAGGTTTTGGAATCCCACCAGTTTATCTGTCGAGTTTAATACATTTTCTTTCGGCTCTTGAATACTTGAATTTAGGTTATTAAAAATAAACAAAAATGTCTGATAAGTAAGCTAATCTCCCATCTGAACCAATCAGAACTTCTCAATTTAAATTATATCCTGAACATGCGGGCAAATACTCCGAATTGAGCTCTCTTCCAGAGCACCAAAACCGGCTTGGATACCACAATTGGCGCGATTATGAATATCTTAAAAACCGAATTTCGCCAATTCTCATGTGTACCGTATACTAGAATTAAACCCATTATAATTTCTACTACATACATTTCTAAAATTTGGCGGCACGCTTTAAGAATTTCGCGGTTGAGAATCACTGAACACAACACCTGAAATCTTTCTTTTACTCAGCTAGGAAAACTCCCCCTCCCCAACCTACACTCGAAAAGACAGTTTATTTGAGTGTTATACGTAATGATAATGGCTATATATACCCTTGGCTATATAACTGGAACAGCCCCAGTTTGATGACGTGGTCCCTGTATCCCGGCCAGTGTGTTATTTTGTGCCTGTTAATTTGACAAAATTTTAAAAGTGCTGAATATATAAGAAGTAAAAATAGCGTAGCCTCGGGTGGGCTTGGTTCTAGACATACCAAGACCATAAGTTTTTCAACCAACACTACAAGTTTTACAAGATATGAAATAAATATGAAAACAAATTCAAAATCGGATTTTGGAATTTTGGACTTCCAGGTACATACATTCGGATTCAAGACTATGTTATGCAAAACTGGGTGGCTCTAGGTACCGTCGTTTTTCACCAAGGTGAGGAACCTACATACATACATGTAAATTTTTCATTGTTTAATTTCTTTAAAAATATCACAGGGCTTTAATATTTGGTGGGAACAATTTGAACAGTGATAGGCCGTTTATAGTGACCCAACGCAAAGTCCCATTTCGACACTAACAGCCCCTTTTGGGCTAAAAAATCGATGAATACTTTAGAAAAATCGCCATAGTCGCAAATCCCAACGGTTCACTAATTCGTAGCTGTAATATCCAAAATATATACATGTATGATAAATAATATTAAATCGAAATTTTTATTTTAATTTGTAAGAGTTCTTCAACTCGCTATTTTAATCTGGCTATTCCCCTTTCCATTCTAAAAATAGTAACTACTTATCGCTTTAAACTGCATCATTTCAAAATGAATCCGTATCATATGATTCTTGAATAATGCTGATGAAGCAAATGCTTACATCATGTTTCAGACAATAATGATTTCAAATTTACGAACCGAAACTTATTATAAACCAATACAGCTTCGTAACCAGATGTTCTGCTGCCTGGGACGATTTCTGAGGCTCTTCCTGGAGCATTTTTTGTGAATTCGCTTCCATTCTCGATACTCAAGCAAATAGCCAAATGTGTTGATATGACATATAGGTAAATAATTTTAAACTCTTTACTTTTGAAGTGAAACTTGTAAAGGAAATATTCGAGTATCATATTTAAACGAAAACATGCATTTCAACTGCTCTCGAAACCGTTAGAAAGATGTTTTTGCATGACATCTGTAAGTACAGTCATAAGAAAAGACTGCTTTTGCCATTTTGACTGGATTCAGAAGAAATTTTATATTCACTTAAATTCACTGTACGTACCTATCTATCTCGCATACCTGAAGAACGATCAGCCATAGAACGTTCAAATTTTGTATAACGGACTGCTCTGACATGTAGCTGTGCACCTCATTTTTTCGTTGCTATCAGCTGTACCAATCATGTATAAATATATATATATGTATATATATATATATATATTCCCTCTGTTACCCGCCTCGGTCAGCTTAGACTTTTATTCTTATATGTTGGTAAATTGTGCATTTTTTGCTTTAAAAGTGATTGAATTATGTGGTTTTCATGCTCCGGTTAAGGTTTTTATGCCTTTAGTTAATCTGCATGCAACAGTTGTAGAATTATCAAACATTTAACAGTTTAAGTAACAAGTTAAGCCTAACGAACCGCCATTTGTGAATTAAGTGAGTTTCTGCAACTTCAGTGTCATTTTGCCGAGTTGGAACAAAAGTATACTTTCAGATTTATACACCGAAAATTCTGCCTTCTTGCCCGCTGGCTTATTTTTTGCGTAGAAACTCTAATTTTTATTGGTTTTTTTTCCCCCTGTTTAAACTGTATTTGATGTTTTATGTTTTTCTGTATTTTACAATTTTTAATGAAGATGCTTTTGAGCTTTTATGTATTTTTCCTTTGCCGCGAAGTGAGAACTGAATTAATTGAATGAGAAATATATCTATAATGAAATTCGAGGAAATAGGTTCGAATGAAATGAAGCAAAAAATGTATATAATGATATAGGCCATACAATGAAATGATGTGCTATCACCCATCAGATGTTTACAATTCATCTTCGCTCCCAGATAAGTGAAACTGTAGAGTTCTTCAAATCTATAGCTACTAATTTCTAAATGACTAAGTGTTAAGTCAGATTTTAAACAAGGCATATTTTTAATTTTATTTTCATTAACAGAAAGGTTAGATTTTTAAATTGCCAAGAATTTGCTGTTTTATCAGGACAGAATTTCTTTCAAAAAGTGAAAACCCCAACCCCTAATTTTTTTCTTTTAAGAGACGGGAAATTAGGGCGGTAGAACTTCACATAATGTAGGAAATTAAATTGCTGCCTTCTTTCACTGCGGAAGACGGCTTTCGGACTTTTGTGAGAATGGTTAATTATGATTGATAGTTAGAATAATAAGTTGAGAGCATTCTGATTGCAGAACAGTGTCTGCTTCTAGTCATATGCTGCTGTCTTCTGATGCCCGGAAGGCACGTAAATAGAGCAAATTGCGTTGCTCCTGTAATTTTCTCTCTTTTAGCCTGATTATTTCACTCGTTTCTAATCTGATTCTTCACTTGGAAGTGAAAACCTATTTTAGAAATCACTGCTTTCTGTTATATAAAGAGAAGTGTCTAAAAATGCTCCAGATTTCATATGCCAACAAAAATACTTTATTTTTAGAAAATGAAAAATATTTTTGTTTACTTACAAAACGCAAATGTCCCGATTTAAGCATTGTGAGTTTGACTTGAATTGGCAAGACTGCAGCTTTATGACTGTCAATTCATTCCACAATCTTCGTTGCAGCTTAGTCGCCTTGGACAGCTAAACAAAGATTTGATTTTGTAGATTACGGCAATGTATACTAGGGCTATCTGCTTAAGGGAAGGGATACCTTCATGGAGGATTTTCTAAGGGAAACTAGCTTGTATACACTTGAGACTTGAGGAAAACCACTAAAACACCCATGCAGCTAGCCCATTCGCCTGGAATCGAACTCAAATTGGGAGCCCACCAACGGCTCAGCGGTAAAGTCGTTGAACACTGGTAGTGCAGTCCGAGGTTTGAATCCCGCCAACGGGCTGGCTGCATGGGCGTTTTCGCGGTTTTCCCCGCTTGTAACGTGTATACGAGAAAGTTTCCTTTAGAAAGTCACTGACGAAGGCATCCCTCCCCTTAGGCAGATAGCCCTCGAGTGCTTTGCCATATTCAAATATACTAAATACCGAAACCCAGGTCGGAACTGCCAGTGTTCAGCGATTCCAGCGCTTGACCGCTGATGTACGTAGGAACACCTAGTTTTGATTGTGAAACTGATTACAAAAATGTAATTTTTATAATCAGAGTGTTATGCAAAGCGTATTAGGAAGGTTCGCGCAAAATTTTGACGGGAAATAGGACAAAAAATTTCAGAGAGATTAAGATATTTGTAGATACAGTTTCGACAGCTGACATTCAATCCAACCGATTTGTGGAAATCATTTCAGTCGTGCATGACAGTGTTATTGCAAGTCCCAAGGAATCCGAACTTAAAAGACTAAATAAATATAAATGACTTGAAGAAGAAACTGAACGTGTCATTAGTCACCTCGATAGACGGATATGTGAGAAAGTAATTACGAATTTCATCGATATAATTACCGGTGCAGAACAAGTTATGGACAACATATGCCAAATGTTATTTTTCATGCTTAAATCGAAGTACTTACCTGTTGTAAGTATGCAAAAATATTGTCGATTTTCTGAAAATATTTTATTCGGCATACTGAGTTTGATACTTTCATTGGGACATACTTTATCTGTAGACTTAATTCATCTTCTTTATTCGTTCTTTGTCATCTTCTTTCCAAGTGTGGCAAGATCTCGGGAACTTCTAGTGCTTTAAAGAGCACTCTATCTCAGATGCTATAGTACAGCACCTTCTTTGGTTTTTGAATTATAGCTAAATCTCAATAACCATGCACAGACTAATCGGGCCGAGTTTAAAAAGAAAGTTAAGTTTGTTTACAGCGGAATGATGAAAATAACTACAACTGCGAACCAGCAGTGCAAAACAAAATTGCTTATGAAAAATACAAAAATGATTGTTAATGTTGTTGTTTACCAATCTCACTTGCCTGGCAATGGTCAGCACAAGCCCAAGTCATGCATCGTGGCAAGGAGTTAAATGCGCCTGTCGCTAGCAGGAGCCTTGAGTGCCATATAGGTGAGAGCCCGACTTTAGCTCAGTTCCGAAGCCAATTTTGAGAGACAGCAACGGGGGGGGGGCAGGTTAGAGGATCTCCCGCCTTCTTCCCCTGCCAGCGGCCTCTGGAGAGGACTTGCGGCTCGCCGCATACTTAGGAGTGTTCTCATACCGCCTAGACACTATACATTTACAGACATCCATGCCTTCTTCGGGATTTGAACCCAGGTCCTTCGGTACGGCAGTCAAAGTCACTACTCACTATCCCGGTTCGCCCGCTCTAAAGGGATTGAATTGGATTTATTTGATCACCAGCTTTTACCCGTAGTTTCGCTCGCGTTGATGTCCTTAAATAGGTTTCAAAGACTATTGAAAAGCGAATAAAATAATTTGATTTTTTTTTTCCTTATTGCCTGACCAGGATAATCAGGATAAAATTTCAGTTACTATTACTTATTTTTCAAGTTAAAAATACACTCCGCGTAAAATTTCGTAAATAATAATTATTAATCGCATAACACAATAATAAATTAAATTAAATGAATAAAAATTAATAAAAGCTTAGTTAATAAATGTTGCTCTTTCACGCCTTAATTAGCTAACCGATCATCATGAAATTTTCAAAAAATATTTTTCATATATTAGAAAAGGTTAAAAAATGTTTGCGTTATTTAAGCCCCGCACCTGCGCGCGCAGGCAAACTTTTACATCGTTTAACTTATCGTTATGAAACTTTCAACATTTAATGTTTATACAGCGACAATCATTTTAAGCTACAAAACCTATTATATACACTCACGTTTGTGAAAATTGCAACACCAAGAAGGAATCGTCATAATTGAATGCAATTTAATACACAGTTGAGTGGTAGTGGTACAAATAAATGATTAAATGTTCAAAGCAAACAAACAAGAACAAGAGATCAGAATCAGTATTTTGTGTGGCCACCACGCGCCGCAATAAGTGCTGCTACACGACGTGGCATGGAGTCAAACAAAGTTTGAATGTCTGACTGAGGAAGAGCATTCCATATCGTTTGTACGCGTACCCAAAGTTCGTCTGCAGACGCAACAGGACGAGGATCACGAGCAAGACGCCGACCAATGACATCCCACACATGTTCAATTGGCGACATATCCGGGGAACACGCAGGCCAAGGAAGAAGCTGTACCTGCTGCGCTGCAAAGAAGGATTTAACAATCCGAGCAGTATGAGGGCGGGCATTGTCCTGTTGAAATACAGCGCCTGGCAAGCTTTGAAGGAAGGGAACAGCTTCGGGCTGTAGAACTTCACGGATATACCGGTTGCTGTTCAGATTGCCCACAATTCGTAGCAATTGAGATCGTCTATGATATGCTATGGCGCCCCAGACCATAACTCCGGGTGTTCGTCCACTGTGGCGTTCGATAATGCACTCCGGAAGGTGGCGTTCACCGGCATAGCGTCTGACACGAATGCGGCCATCATGGTACCACAAATTAAAGCGGGATTCGTCAGAAAACACGACATGCTGCCAATCAGCACGCCAGTCTCTATGCTGATTGGCCCATTGTAGCCGCAGGCGGCGATGGTCGTGCGTTAGGGGGATCCTGTATAAAGGAGTCCGTGCGCGCAGTCCACACTGCAGCAGACGTCTACGAATTGATGAAGCACACAATGAAACACCTGTAGCTATTGACCACAGTGCTGCCAATTGTCTAGAGGAAGCTGTACGGTCCGTCCGCGCCATGCGGACCAGGTGTCTATCATCGCGAGCTGACGTCACATTTCGGGGTCCACTCCCGGATTTCCGAGTTGTCCGACACTCGTCCGTCCACTGCTTCCAAACGCGCATCACTGTGCTGCTGTTACGCTGCACACGAGAGGCTACTGCACGATACGACAATCCAGCTTCACGAAGGCCGATGATTCTCCCTCGTTCAAACTCTGTAAGTTGTTCAAATCTCGCTCTCTTTCGTCGACGAGGCATAAGTACAGATTGAGTTAACGTTTACCACTAGCACATAACCACCGATAGCCATACACGCCTCGCTACAGCCGTTTATTTATTCGGATCCATCAGCCGTTCAGAGGGCGCTGCTCAGCATACGCATGCGCTACGGATTTGCAATTCTAATCATTTGCATATCATGCGCTACTTTGCATTTCCTGAAAATTTCAGCTCACTCGCGTAAGTCCTTCATGGTGTTGCAATTTTCACAAACGTGAGTGTAGTTTAAGTTTCAACAGATAAGTTACATTTTATAGCCTATAACCTTTTCTAATATATCAAA
Source organism: Stegodyphus mimosarum (assembly GCA_000611955.2). NCBI lineage: Eukaryota > Metazoa > Arthropoda > Arachnida > Araneae > Eresidae > Stegodyphus > Stegodyphus mimosarum. Next base: position 27,761 of record KK114092.1, read on the forward strand.
AATATTTCTTGAAAATTTCATGATGATCGGTTAAGTAATTAAGCCGTGAAAGCGTAACAAACAAACAAACTCACATTGGCATTTATAATATTAGTTAGGATGGTAAAGCACACTATAACTGTATATCTTAAAAAAAAGTTTTCGTGGAAGACTTTTCGAAGGAAAACCTGCTTGTAATCATATAAGTCATGGGAAAGGCTATGGAAACTATCATACACTCTTCGGGATGTGAATTACCAGGAGTTTAGCTATCTTATTAGCCGTTGTCACAAAAAGGAAAAAGTAAAATATATTGAGGAGGGGAGCAATAATGGCAGAGATCACTGAAAAAAAAAAAACTATACTGATTCTTTTTAAATGAATTTGAACTCAATGACATTCTTCAAATTCTGTTGCAAATATTGTTAATATAACTCGCTAATGTCTTCATTCTTAATATCATTTATTCTTCCATTATTTGCCTCGTATACCTTTTTGTATTGAATACTGATTTCATTTGCCTTACCAAATAAACTTATTTTCGAATTATACTGCCTGAAAATATACTTAAATTGTTAATACAGTAGAGACCGCTTAATACACTGGTGTGCAAAAATTAAGGACGAAGTCGAAAAATTAGCATATCAGCTGAACGAAGAAGGCAGAGCGGACAGAAAGACCAATCAGGAGATTAAGTAAGGTGATGTACGGTAGCACATGCGCAGATATGCAGGTAGACGTAATGGGGGAGTGTCTGAGTAGTATAAAGCATGTTGTCGGTGTAAGATCAGTATTTCTGGCAAAGAGATTGCACGCCGTATAGCAGTTAAAATCACACCGAGTTGCTGCCTCAGCGAGAAATGGCGAATAATCAATCTGTTAGACGACATCTGGATGCTTTTACCCGAGGTCGAATCATTGGGAAGTTGGAGGAAGGCCGCAGTGTGACAAGTGTGGCTGCAGAGTTCGGAATTGCTCACAGCATCGTTTCACGACTTTGGAGACAATTTCAAACTACAGGAACAGCTATCCGGGGGTTTAGTAGTGGTCGTCCACGAGGAACCACACCCGCAGATGACCGGTATATTGCCTTACAGGCCAGAAGAAACAGGCGGCAGACAGCGGGAGAAATCGCTAGACACACGACACAGGCGACTGGACGACCGATATCGCGTTTTACCGTGGCCAGAAGACTGCACGGTGGTGGTCTGTTTGCACGACGCCCTGTACGGTGTGTACCTCTAACGCCTGCCCATCGGAGAAGGCGTTCTCTGTGGTGCCGGGAACACCGGAATTGGAGAGACAATGAATGGGGACGAGTACTCTTTACAGATGAGAGCAGATTTAGTCTGAGTTGCGATTCTAGACACATACACATCTGGACAGAGCGGGGAACACGCAATAACCCCTTCAACATCATCAAAAGGGACTGTTTTGGAGGTCGCGGAGTTCTCGTTCGAGCAGACATAATGCTTGGTAGCCGGACCGACCTTCATATCTCCCAAGGAGGTTCGTCACCTGGGACTGCTATTGTAACGAGGTTCTTCTTCCTTACATGCGTCTTTTCACAAGGGCTATGGGTCCTCAGTTCCTCTTCATGGACGACAACGCTCCACCTCATCGCACAGTTACTGTCGAAGAGCTGTTGGAGAGTGAAGATATTGAACACATGGATTGGTCGGCAAGGTCTCTGGATCTAAATCCCGTCAAGCATGTACGGAACTTACTAGGGAGACCCGTGGCAGCACGTAACTTATCGCCAGTAACGATTCCGAAACTGCGATTGGTGCTACAAGAGGAACGAGCAGCAGTGTCTCAACAGCTCATTAACAACCACATATCCAGCATGCACAAATGATGTGAAACCTGCCTAGCAGTCAGGGGAGATCATATTCCCTATTAAAGACCGGATGTTTCTTGCTGGACACCCATCACAGGGATGTTTCGGCCTTCAGTCGCATTGCGCTCCATGCTACTTTTTCAATAAAGCTTCTTTTTATCCCTCTGATTTCTCTTTTAGTAAGTGTTGCTTACATTATTCATGTCCTTACGTATTGGAGATCTTACGGTATTAAATGTGTTGATTTGGAAAGCTTTTGTATAAAGTTATATTGAAGAAACTGTCTCGTCCTTAATTTTTGCACACCAGTGTATAGTAGCGTTTAATATTATCATTCGGATATTGCTATTGAATTGATGAAACCCTGCCCATTTGTATATGAAAAAATGAAAAATGCATCCCTTAATGTGATCAACATGTCGTTTAATGTGGTCAAAATATTACAGAATGAATTTTTTTAAGCTGAACCTAATGGAAAATTTTTGACAAATAAAAGGTAAAATTGCCCAGTAAGGTCCAAATAGGGAAATGAGATCACCAAATGATACAGATATGTCGCCAAATATGGGATGAAGTCTCAAGCTTCTTGATTTTGATTTAAGGCTGCATTATACTAATAGGCTACACTAAACAATTTTGGAATAGCATCTTAGAAAAGACGATCAAAGACTTCTTTTATAAAGACTTGATAAAAGACTTCTTGTCAGCAAACAAACTTCTCGTATTTTTATTTTTTCATGACAAATATGAAACTTTACCAAATATAAGTATACTAACTGGGAGACTGCAGTAAACGTTAGCTTTCGGTTTTTGTCGAATTTTTTTTAGCTCAAAGGACGTTAACCCACAAGGGTTTTAATTTCGTTTTGGCATTTTGCGTTCATTCACTTTTCAAACTGTTGCCACCAAATGTTACAGGCGTATATTAGATGCAATAAAATTCAATACTGAAGAATCTGCATAAATGTATGTATGTTTCTCGCATTATGATAAAACAACGGTACCTACAGCCATCCAATTTTGAATAACGTAATTCCCCACCGAACATTTCCAAATGTTTGGATATGTTCCAGATGCCGCATATGGATTATACGGATACCATATATCGAACTTCCAGATGCCAAATATAGCATCTGGAAGCCCAAATTTGGAACTTGGAATTTGTTTTAGTATCTATTTCGTATTTTGTCCGACATTAAAGAATTTTTGAATAACAAACTCAACGATTTCAAAGCTAGAAATGGCAACACAGTACGAAAAAAAAGACAGTTTTATCTCCAGCGCGCAAGACTGTGTATCGGAAATTCTAAACATATGCTCATCTTAATATTATTTTGCGATATTGCTGTTGAATTTAATTTTATGGTTTAAGTGCGAAGAACATGATATTTAATAAATAACGGTAACACACAAAACTTTAAATAAACCCCTCTTTGGGCGTAATGTAAAACCTGAAAGCTTTCAGATTTTTTTTTTTATTTGAAATTTCCAAAAGATGAATATGTTCGTCACTTAAAACACTTCTGTAGTTGAAAGTATATAACTACGACCAACGATTCCGAAAATAAAGAGTTGGGTAAAGGATTTGGGTAAACGTTATAGCAGTTCCATATACAAAACTTCAGCGTTCTACGGTTAATCCTTTTTGACTTATTAAGAGATACATACATACACACCTCACGAAAAAATTCATTTTCAATCCATTTTGGATTGAAGAGTTCGTTATTCTGTCCGTAAGTACAGATATCACGCAAAACAAATAATCAAAAAGGATTCGATAACTGTCAAAATGCGTATTTCCATTGAAATCTAACAACCGAAATTTTTTGCGATTACAATACTTCCTTTACTTCGTGCAAGGAAGTAAAAATTGGTTATCTTCATCAGACATTTACGTACATTATACAGGCTTGTTCGCTATAACGCCGAAATAGATAGAGGTTGCGAAATATTATTGCTGTCGCAATCAAAACAACTTAAAGAACCACAAATATGTTATGAGGGTAGGCCATATAAAAATATGTTTTTCCCCCTTGCCCGAACAGTTGTGATAAAAATTAACACTTATAATGCTTAGTTCATTTAAAAGTATCTGGAAAATTCGAATCAGCATTAAGGTTCACTCGTCATCGTTACCTATACGTATCGTTACCTATACGTATCGTTACCTATATTTTGAGGTAAAACCTTATTTGTAATTTACTGTTATATGAAGATCTGATGCACAGCATATTATTTATGTGTCATTGACAGTACGTCCAAGAGAAAGAACATTGTTACTTCAAGAAAACTGCTATAGAGGTCTGGTGCACGCTTGATTTTGAGAAAAATCGAGTTATGATTTTTGCATAATCATATTTATATATTCATCTCATAGAGTATGCACCATTTGTTTTATTGTAGTATAGACACTGAGAACAAACATAACCTATACCTGCACTTCTTTCATAGACCTGTACTTCTTTCATGCAATGCAGCTTCAGAAAAAATCGCAGCTGTTAGCATAAATTTTAAGCGAATGCTATGTTTATTGTTTTTAACTGAAAAGCGTAGGTTTCGTTAAAATAAAACTATATAAAATTCCATAAACGCTTAAAAAATTATATATTTTATCTAATTCCAATTTTTGGTAACAAAATTAACAGTAAGATTAATTAAATTTGTGAGAATTATTTTGGAGATATTATTAAATAACTCCAAAATAATGCTTTTTCATTCAACATTTATGTTCACTGTACTGTAATTGATCTGATTTTAGTGAGCATATTCAGATAGTTGTTTGTATTTATATTTATATGTCACGAGTAGTTTGAGCGAGTAAGTATAATCAACAACAGTTTCTACATTGACACTAATCTTCGCATCCTTATACCAGTCCGGTATTTTTCATCAAGGCGTGGGCACCCTTGTGAAGATTTTTAATCCAAGAGGAACATTAGTCCCGAATGGGATATTAGTCTCGAATGGGATATTAGTCACTAAGCTGTATCGTATACTAAAAATAGAAATAATGTAAAATAAATGTAAGTAAAATACTTACAATGTTTAACGTACGATTTTATTTTTTATTTTTATTTATTTATTTATTTATTTTTATTTTATCGTATTTTAAAAATTGATAATATTTTTAGCCCAAAATTGATTTTAGTCCGAATGGGATATAAGTCTCGAAAAGTAATTTTGCGTCGAAACTCTTAACTGCGTTGTATCACTTTTTAAATTGTTGCCACCAAATATTATCGCTCTGTATTCTATGTAAAGACATTAAATAACAAAGAATTTACATGAGCGTATGTATGTTTTTCGCACTGTGAAAATATACTTACGGGAAAAAAAACCGCCACACCAAGGAAAAATTATTGTAATGGAATGAAATTTGGGCAGTGCATTTGTCTAGTTAACGTGTTTAATTGATTACATTTTCAAAATCACAGGTTAATTTAAGCTCAAGAAAATGCATTTCAAATGTGAAATGCTGTTACGTTAATAGCCGCTGTAACCTCCCGCTGAGTTTTGAATGCAAGCCTGCAAACGTGCATGCGTTGTGTCATACAGGTGCCGAATGCCACTTTGTGGTATGGAGTTCCATGCTGGTTGTACTTATTCTGTCAATACTGGGATGGTCAGTTCTAGCTGTGGATGATGCTGGAGTTGTCGTCCAATGATATCCCATACATTCTCAATTGGAGACAGATCTGATGATCTCGCAGACCAAGGTAACATGTCGACACTCTGTAGAGCATGTTGCTTTACAATAGCGGTATCAGTTCGAGCGTTATCCTGTTGAAGAACTCCCCCTTGGATGCTGTTCATGAATGGCAGCACACAGATTGAATTACTAGACTGACGTGCAAATTTGTCGTCAGAGTGTTTGGGATAACCGCGACAGTACTCCTGCTTTCAAAGGAAATTGCTCCCCAGACCATGACTCCAGGTGTAAGAGTCCAGTGTGTCTAGGCCGTAGACAGTTTGGTTGGAGGCGTTTCCCTGGCCTCCTTCTGACCAACACACGGCTATCACTGACACCAAGACAGAACCTGATTTCATCAGAAAAAACAATAGATCTTCACTCCGTCCTCCAATGAGCTCTAGTCTGACACCAATGAGCTCTAGTTAGACCTCTAGTTTGAGTGGCAAACGGCAATGGCTTGCAGCCAGTGGAATGCACGCTACAGGGCGCCTGGCTTGGAGCTGTCCTTGAAGTAATCGATTTGTAACAGTTCATTGTATCACTGTGGTACGAACTGAAGCTCGAATTTCTGCCGCAGACGCAGTACGATGCTCCACAGCCGTACGCTGAATACGGCGGTATTCCCTCTCAGTGGTTCCACGTGGCAGTTCTAAGCACGGTCTTCTTGAAGCAGTACCTTCATTTGACCACTGCTCCCAACAATCATGCACAGTGGATACATTCCGGCCAAGTCTTTCTGCAGTATCGCGGAAAGAAAATCCACCTTCTCGTAGCCCCATTACATGACCTTGTTCAAACTCGGTGAACTGTTGATGATGGCTTCTTCGTCTTCTTAAAGGCATTCTTGGCTAACATCAACTCAATACGTCAAATTTCAAAGATAAGGCTCACGAACTTTACAGCACGCATTTAAAGCAAACCTGATTTGCAAGTTCCGAATGGTGCTACTAGCGCCACACTTATGCGCGAAGCGCGAAACTTGAATTGATGTCGTCTTTCAGATGTATAACCACGCCTATCAAATTTTGTTTATCTAACACAAGTCTTATTTGGTGTTGGGATTTTTTTTTTCCGTTAGTGTATAACGGTACCTAGAGCCATCAGATTTTGAATAACGTAGTCCTCCAGCCAAACATGGCCACCTGGAACCCGGAGTTTAGAATATCCAATTTGTTTTACTATCTATTTCATATTTTGTAAAACTTTAATGAATTTTTTATTAATAAATTCAAGGATTTCAAAGCGAGCAGTGGCAACATTGTACGGAATAAAACATTTTTTATCTCCAGCGCGCGAGACTCGGAAATTCTAAAGATACGCTGTTTTTAAATATTTTGTGATTTTGCTGTTGAATCGAATTTTATGTAGCGTAAGCGCTGAGAACAGGATATTTAATAAATTAAGTAAACACGCAAAACGTCAATACTAAAAAGCCAAGAAAAAAGTTTTGTAGAACTATCTTAGTAAGAAAACTGAACATTGATATGATACACTGGAAAAAACAGAAAAATTTATGCCAACATTTACCGCTGCGTTGGGAATTCTAAGCGTATGCTGCTTTTAAAATTTTTGTAATTTTGCTGTCGAATTACATATGGCGTGGATGCGAAGAAAATGATGCTTGATAATAAATCTAAAAATACCGAAAAGAAGGGGCCGTTAGTAGGAGTGAGTGTAACAGTAGACTGGTAGGCTGCGAGCTCAACGAGAGCGTAAAGAACCTTAACAAACCCTTCTGGGCGACCGTTAAAATCTGAAATCTTTCAGTCCCCTCCTCAGGCTAGAAGCTGATTTTCAGCTTACGCGAGTTGCATTATATCAGGACATACTTATGAACATCGGTGACCGACTCGGATACGGTTGCAGCACCCGTATTAGCCGCTATTGTCTTAGGAGTATGTTGGGGGTAATGATTTCTGCATGCTTTGTAATTCAAAATTACTTGAAATTTTAATCATTTGATATTTTCTTTACAAGGCATTCTTAAAATAATTTTGAGCTAGTTGTTTTCCTTCACATAGTAGGAATTTTAATGGCTGGCTTTATATACGTATCTAAAAGAAGGAGAAAGCATGTTTCATCACAGCATCAAGAGTTTGCATATCTAAGTACTATTCAAATACCGTATGTTTCAAACTAGCATACAAAATTATATTTCCTACCCCTTTTTTTAACCTACCTTCTTTCTCTTCCTCCCTTCCCTTCTTCCCTTCTGTCTCTTTCCCCTTATAGCTTTGTAAAATTTGGATAAAGAGAGGTTTTTAATCATTCAAGTTGCGAGGCGGGGAATGTAAATTTCCTCATTGAGTCCGTGTTTTCTTAAAAGGCGGCCGGTTTCCATATTACCTTCTTTATTAAAGCTTATAAACCAATAGAGCTTATCCATTCTGACTACGGTGTTTAACTTATTCCCTGACAAAATGAGTTCAATCATATTACCATAGCTCCGAAAGACGTTTTTATATTACCATTAAATACATATTGCTGATAAATACGGATTTTCTTACAGAATGTGATGGCAAATAGCTGCTAAGAACTTCGAAGCTGTACCGAATGAAATATTCTGTCATGAATTAAGAACATTGCCCTGTAAAGCGGCTGTCCTTGAAAAATAAAATCGTGACTGGCATCCGTAAACCCCCGAGAACAGTGTTTCTTTATAACTAGAAAATTTAAATAAGCATAATTTGTGTTCTTCTGCGAGTGCGGCATTCGTCCGCTTAAAATTAAGAGAAGTCAGGCGCTTCTGGAAAAGTTAAAAGAAAAATGAGGTGGAGGGGGGGACTCTGCTAGTGTCTACCTCCCTCTCCGCTGCTAGGTAAAGTGACAGGAGTAGGCAAGTTCTAAAAGAAACCGGCTGCAGGGCTTCTGCGACGGTGCGAAAACCAATGGATATGTTCATTAGAGATACGTTTACCATGTTTGAAAAAGAAACATTTGTTTCTTTGGCAGCATGTTATATATTTACACAGAATGCTTCGTGTCAGATATTGCAGGTTATTTTATGGTGACATTTATTAAGAATAAGCTTCACTTCTCTGTTATAGAAGAAGACCGTTGACCGTCGGAGGAAATTCTCTAAAGTCCGTTTTCCAAACTGCGGATCTCAGTGTAAAAACATCTAAACTTTAATGTAGATCAAAATGACACAAAAGAATGTGAATAAAGTAGTTCAAACTTGAAAAGATTTTTGTGTTATTGGAAACGTACATATGTAGGTCGACGTTAAAGCAGCAGAATTACTTATTGTCGACCTACATATGTACGTTTCCAGCAACACAAAGATCTCTTCAAAACTTAACTATTTTATTCACATTCTTCTGCATATTTTTTCCTCTTTACGTCATCTTTTACGTATTTAAGATTATTTCATTGCTGCTGCTTGTAACAGTTACCAGTTTCTTCACTTCAACTTTAAATTTTAATTGTATATACATGTAATGTAACAATAGACTCAGATGTTATGATGTAGTAGCACTGAGAGTATAGAACAGACGTTGATCCATAATAAAGAGGAAAGTTGGCAGCGGAGGCAGAGTTAATATTTGTCTTTATTTCAGTTGACATTTGCGGCCACAGTTCACTTGACACTGTAATCGTGCCTGTTCAAGAACATTTACACTTTTGGTATTGTTCGATAGGAAGAGAGTAGTGAAAAAACGTCTTAGCGGGAACAGAGGTGGAAGCAAAAGTGCGATGTTATTCCAGTAACGGTAGCTTATGAAGAAAAAAGTTTCGATTTAAGTTCCGAATTAGCTACGTCATCAACATTATGCAAGTGATATGATACGGACTGATGTAGAAATTATGTAGTCCAGAAAAGGCATAGATATTTTTAGAACAGAGAGGAGGAATTAAGGGGCTATTGTTAGTTTAAATTATAATTTTGAAATTCACATATTTTTATCTTACACACATATGTATATCTATATGACCAAATACTTAAATTAATAATTTAATAGAAGTACATTAAACCACGTCCCAAAATTGTATAAAGTTGTAAATTGCCAAATAACTATAAATTGTATACAGAAATCTATTACATTTTAAAATAATGAATCAAATTTAATTATGATCCCTTATTATTTTAGAATCTTTTTATAAAGTGGATAAACTAGGCATATTAAAAAGTATAAAATATTACTGATTATTCATATTTTCATGTTCCAGACTGACTTCTCAATGGGTAATAATCTGACACAGCAAAGCTGAATAATCCAACAGAAATGCGTCACGTGTCGTTCCGCATGACCTTTTGAGCATTTAAAGATAAAAATAAAATACACCATAAAATGAAATGGAAAGTGAAATAGAAAACTGAAAAAATATATACATATTTTACATCCAATGCTCATATAAATCACGCGATTACCTTAAGGCGATAAAGTCTGGCACAAATAAATCTTCAGTACATAATTGTAAAAATAAAACTACCATAAATTATAAAATGTAATTGAATAGAGAATGTAGTAAAAGCAGGCTAATTTACATTGAAAACACAGCGGTCAGTTTAAACATAGAATTCAAAGTTACTAACTATTTTACTCGTAACAGATTTGGCTATAATAACGTTGTAAATTGCATATTTTAGAGGATTATTAAACTCTTTAAAATTCACTTGTAACATTTAATAGTGAAAATTAAAGCTAAACTTTCATGTACTGATAAAAAAATAGAAAAATATTAAGAAAACCTATAAAAATTCTGTCATCAACGTTCAAACAACCTGCAAAAATCAAAATGGCGCTATTCTTTTTTTATGAATGAGTGGAACCTAAGTAGCAAGGCTGTTTTTCCTTTTAATGTTTCTTTCAAACATCAGTAATAGTACATAGTAATGGAAACAGTAAACGTGGTAATGGTACGTAGTAAACGCATTAATGAAAAAAAAAAAAACTATTGTAATTACAATACTTACACCAGATAACTGCATTGGAAAACGTACAGTTTAAACTGTTGTAATGCAAAACTTCGTAAAGTGAAACAATAAATCACGTAAAAACCTTAATTTAAATAAAAATATTTTTTTTTTCTTTTTTGTTTTTAAATGTCTGAAAGCTTTCAGATTTTATATTACGCCTTTAAAGGGGCGTTTTTAATGTTTTCTGTGTTACCTTTATTTATTAAATATCATGTTCTTCGCACTTAAATGATAAAATTCATTTCAACAGCAATATCACAAAATAATTTAAAAAGAGCATGTCTTTAGAATTTCCAATACACAGTCTCACGGGCTGGAGATAAAAATGTTTTTTCTGTAGAACGTTGCCATTGTTCGCTTTGAAATTCTTGAGTTTGTTAATAAAAAATTCGTTTAAGTTTCTCAAAAAATTCGTTAAATTTTTACAAATATGAAGTAGATAATAAAACAAATTCCAAATTTGGGCTTCCAGTTGCCTATATTCGAGTAGATCACTACGTTATTCAAAATTTGATGTCTCTAGGCAACGTTGCTTTTTCACATTGCCAGAAACATACCTACATTTGTGCAGATTCTTCAATATTTAATTCCTTTAAATAGAATGCAGGGCTCTAATATTTGGTGGCAACAATTTGAAAAGTGAAACGCCGTTTATAGAGAAACAACGCAAAATGCCAATACGAAATTAATAGCCTTTCTGCCTTTCTGGGCAAATTGCCTCGTTGGGCTAAAAATAAATAATTATTGTTGATTTGACGCAAAAAGGCGGACTTTTCATGATGAATTAGCCTTTCTTTATAAAACCACGAAGAATTATTGAAATCTGATATTGTTTTGTCCCTTTCACAAGTCTGAATGAAATTCAGGCGAATTTAATCTAAAGAAGAAATTCAATTAAATTAAACCAATTTAACTCATTTTCATAGATTCGATTTTTTGAAATCGGGTCGTGTCAGAAATTTCTTTCGCATGTATGAAAACGAGTTAAATTCGTTTAATTAAAGTGAATTTCTTCTTTGGATTAAATTAGATTGAATTTCATTCAGACATAAGAAAGAAACGAAGCACGATCAGATCTCAATAACTGTTGGTGGTTTTACAGAGAAAAACTAATTTCCCTTGCAACAATAATTTTTTATTTTTTATTTTTATTTAAATTAAGTTTTTCTATGTTATTTATTGTTTCAGTGGGCAAAGTTTTAGATTAGGATAAAGTTGCTATCGATTTTCGCCCTTTTCTTCTAATTCATCAATGCAGAGAAACCACAGATATCAGGAAGACGTTAATAATGTTTTAGTTGTACTGATAACATTTAAAACTGTGTTAAATCAGCATTATTTGGATACATTAAAAATGGTTGTTTACTTTGTTATCACCGAAATCACGGACGTGATTTCAACAAACAACGAAATCGAACTACGCTTTCCCAGCCCTATACTTATATTTGGGGAAGTTTTATACACGTACTCGTTACGGAGAAATAAAATTATAAGAAGTTTGACTCCCGTACGGTAAAACTTAATTTCAAAATTTGCAGTTTTTGATGCCATTTTAAACTTGAATCGGTGAATTGAAACATCAGTTAATCAAGTTAGAGTAATTCGAGGAAATAAGTTTAAACGTAGACTATATGCACCGAGTGGATAAAAATCTCCACTAAGCCTTTATTTTTGCAACCGTAGGTCATGGACATGTACAGCGTCTCACAAAAGTGATGGGATACTTGTGCTTTACAAAAGGAAACTGTGGTAAAATAAATTTAAAAAACATGTAAAAATTTTTTGTGGGTGTGTTTTATACTTAAATTTTGTAACAATTATTACAAAACATACATTTTCTCAAAATATTAAAATATTAATTTAATAAAAATACAATTGTTTAGAAAGGAGCAAAAAATGGCTCACATAAGTGATGGGACACTTACTTTTCCACCAAATATTTATCCAAAAATTTTACTTTTTAAAAGGTTTTAATATTTTATTGGATTTCCTTTTACTTTTAAAACATGATTTAATCTTCTTGGGATGGATTCGAATAATATTTTTGTGATTTCTGGAGTGATTTTACCCCATTCTTCTTGAAGCACCGATTTTAATTGTTGTTTTGAAGAAATGGTGTGTTTGCGAATTCTTGATTCCAATTCTTGCCAAATATTCTCTATGGGATTTAAGTCTGGAGATTGTGGTGGTGTTTTTATTATTTCAGGACAGTTATACAGCAGCCAGAATCTAACATTCAAAGCAGTGTGCATGGGGTCATTGTCCTGGTAGAATTTAAAATCGTTATGAAGGTTCAATTTTCGTGCTGAAGATTTCAAATTTTGATTTAATATGCCAATATACTTTTACTGATCCATTATACTGTCCATAAAAACAAGATTACCAACTCCAGCGGACGACGTACACCCCCATACCATAATTTCTCCTCCACCATGTTTTACTGTTGGCACCAAGTTCTGATTGCGAAATTTTTCCCTGAGTTTTCTCCACACCAAGATTCTACCGTCAGAACCAAATATATTAAATTTACTCTCATCAGCAAATATAACTTCATTCCAGTAATCAAAATTCTTATTTATGCTGGATTTTGCGAAAGCCAGTCTGAGTTTTCTATTCTTTTCACTTACGAAGAATTTTTTCCTGGCTGCTCCACCGTGATATCCAGTAGATCGAATTACTCTTCTAATAGTCTCAGGATTAACAATTACTCCATATAATGCTTGTAAATCAGCAGCAACTTCAGGAGCACTCATTCTTGGATTTTTTTTAATATTTCGAACGATAATTCGGTTTATTCCATTGGATAGCTTTGATGGTCGGCCAGGTCTTATCCTGAATCATATGAAATTATCCTGAATCATGTGATTCTTTTTATATCATTTAATGATATTGAAAACTGTTGAATGACTCAAGTTAACTGTTTCAGTAGTTTCTCTAATAGATTTTCCACATACAATATGCAAATTAATAACTAATTTTCGATTTTCAGGCAAAGTTTCTTTTCGTTTAGCATTCATGGCTGCACAGAGCTAAAAAACACAAAACTTCCAAAACAAACTGAAAAGAAATAATGCAGACGATTTTATAAATTATTGACAATTGCTTTTGAGTAAAAATAAAAACCCCAAAAAATATTTTTAGACGATTTTTGTTGCATAGTCTAATGGTGTCCCATCACTTATGTGAGCCATTCTTTGCTCCGTTCTAAACAATTGTATTTTTATTAAATTAATATTTTAATATTTTGAGAAAATGTATGTTATGTAATAATTGTTACTAAATTTAAGTATGGAACACACCCACAAAAAATTTTTACATGTTTTTTAATTCATTTTATTACGGTTTCCTTTTGTAAAGCACAAGTGTCCCATCACTTTTGTGAGACACTGTATTTGCAATCGCAAAAATGTTTTAAAAGACGCAAAGATTCATATTTTGGTAGTATTACATTTAAAGAAGTCACTTTTATGAAAGCTATGAAATGTAACTTTTTATATTGTTACGGATTTCATATTCATTTGGCTATTTATTTAGAATTGTAATTAATATAGTTTTATTTTCCCGTGCAACGCAGACGATTTAGCTACTTCGGGAAGGTAAAAATACGAGAGCGCATGCATTTGATATTTAATAAATAAATATCTCGTAATTGCTGTTGCCATCCACAAAAATCGAGGTTTTACCAGAATGTTCTAATAAAATTGATAATTAAAAAGCATATAAAAGCCGAATTGAAACACCTCATCTCAATTTTATGCAATAATTCGGCTATAAAATCACTGACTGACTGACTGACTGACTGACTCATCTCAATTTTACCTGTCGCAGTTACAAAGTCATGTGCCCTCTGGGCTTTATTTTCCTGAGCCGGACAGATCGCAGAATTGAGGTTTGCTTAACGTTTGAGATATAACTCTGAAGAAATATTTCAGCATTTTGATTTATTTCTTATGGAAAGAATAAATTTTTGTTAACTTTTTAACGACTTGTGCATTTAATCCATTACGAACTTAGGAAAGTGTAGAAAAAAAGAAGCACAAAAGAGAAATAGAAAAAATAGAACCACAGAAAAAATAAAACACAAAAGGTTTGTCGTCGATTCGGTCAAAATTATCCAGATAATTGATGTCAAAATTTTCCATTTTTGATATAATTTTCAGTTTGCATTGAGGGGTCGATTAATAAATATTATTACTTTTTTTGCAGATTTTTCTACTAGTTTTCTGGTTTTTCTCTCAACGACGAATAGAAAATTCGACAACTTTCTCAATATTTATGTATATACTATATATATACTAATTAATACTTTTCACAAATATCGGCATTGAAATACTCTTCATTTACTTTCTTAACATATGAAACCTTTACCTGAGCTAATATTTTATTTTTAGTTGCGTACAAACGCAAACACTTTGCTCTTCAATTTGTATACGCTTCCTAAATATGATGTTAGACTTTAATAGTAAATATCTCAGACAAATTTTGTTGTACGGCTATGAAACATTTTTTGAATGAGTACACAGTTTTTTCACAATTTAAATACAAGGACCGAAGAAACAAGTAAAGAGATATATTTCGTATTTTATAGAAAATTAATTTTGTTGAATTTAAAAATAGGAAAACGTGAATATTTGCGTCATTTAAAAGATATTTGTAATCGGAAGTATAGATCTAAATGCCGGGTAAGGACTATGGTGGTTTCTTCATAAGGTTAAACTTAAAATTACCTATTAAATATAACCTGTTTAAGGAAACAATGTAATCGGAAGTATAGGTCTAAGGGCCGGGTCAGAAATGTAAAGGTGTCTTCATAAGGTTAAAATTAAAATTATCGGTTACCTAAACAATGCCTATATAAGGTTAAACCTAAAATTATTTAAGGTATATTTATAAGTTTAAACCTAAAACGGACGTGATATCTATGTAAGGTTAGATCTAAAATTATTTACGGTGTATCTAGAAATTTCAACGTAAAATGGATATGGGTCTGTATAAGGTTAAACTTAAAATTAACTATTAAATACAACCTGGATACTCTTCTTCTGCCACGTATGAATTCTCGTCATCAATTTTACCTAGAATTCTAAATGTCAAAAATACATTTGTTACAAAATGCCCAGCTGCGGTAAGATAGCTTCCCTGCAAAGTGGGCTTGTGGTTGCCAGAAAATGGCAAGGAAAGGGAGAGTTGCCAGTACTATAGGGTTAGATCTACTACTACAACTAGATCAGAAGATCTAGTTGGCCAGTGCATGTGGCGAATTCCAGGTAATCGTCCACCATCTGAACCCTATATGGATGAGCGTTGTAGTCAATTAGTTGGAACCCAGGACCAGCTGCGCCCCTGAAAAGTAGAACATAGGGCTTTAAGATCTCTTATATCATACTTCATAACACTCAGAGAACCTTTTCATAACTTATGCAGGGGTGTGTGGCCGTCCAACATAATGTCTGCCCAACTTTTATAGCTCCACCAGAGTCATAAGTTTTTATCCCTGATGAGGGAGGGGTGGTATCGTGTTCCAGGTTCTCTCCAGACACAGGTACGCAGAGATTCAGTGAAGATGACCAAGCTGAATCTCGACACATCTGTAAAAAGCACGGTTCTCCATTGAAGTCTGGTCCAAGGCACATGCTGCAGCATACTAAACGCAATCTTTTGTGAACTGCAGTGAGCGGGTCGTAAAGAGCGGGTCTTCTGGCATACAGCATTATCTCACGAAGCCTTTGGCAACTAAACGTAAAACTCGGGTTCCAGTGGCAACATACAGCTGACGTGAGAGCTGTGAAGCTGTAGCAGTCTTGCGTCGCAGCGCTGAAGTGCTAAATAACTGTCCTCATTTGTCGCTGTGGATATTGGTCGACCTTTTCCAGGTTTTCTCGACAGGTATCCAGTGTCCTTTTTCCATAAACTGCAGACGACAATGGGGTAATAGATTGAGCTCTGTAGCTACCTGAGCTCATATTTCTAGTAATAAGAACAGAACTTAGAGGTTTACATATTCGAATTGCGCTGATCTGAAATATGAGGCACATCATAAACGCAGCATCTTTCTCCTTTCTGCTGTTCAAATAGCTATTACTGTTTCTAAAAACACCAATGCTATGATACTAAAATTCAAAAGAGAAATCATTTGCCACCATATTCAATTTTTAAATGTCTATAGTAAGCTATTTTACCATGTCTGATTACGGCTGCAATTCGGAAAAGGCAAAATAATAGCAATGAATGTCTCGATTTCTTAATGTGGCTTTAACGAGTAAGTTTAGTATGAGATAAACAGGGTTGACAACACTAGGAAGCCATTTTTTTCCCTAGGTCATAATCTTTCATTAATTTTAACCTTTCTAATCGGTTTTGTTTATGGTTATACTTACAGTATTAATAAATTCAGTGATTTATAAGCATAGAAGTTCAGGTAGTTCAGGTAGTTCAGGTTTATGACCAATTATTTACGGTGGTAAGTAAAATCTTGAATTATATTTGCCAGTTTTTTATATTTGCCTCCACTGGAAGTCTCTAATTAGTTTTAGTTCAGTTATTTTTTTACACTTATTGTGGAAATGCATAAAAAACGGAGGAAATATACAGCAAAGGAAGCTACTGAATTATTTTTGCCTTCCCAGATGACACTGAAGATTCAGACAAAGATCCAGAAAATGAAACAGATAAAACATTTTTAATTGAGGAAAGCAGAAATGCTGATTTATTTGATCCAGAGCGTAGCGCTAGTAGAGATCGAAATAATCCATCATCTACGAGCATAAAATATTTCTAATTTAGAGTTCTTTTTACAGATTGTAGTACTTACAAAATCTATTTTATAAACATCTTGTAGAGAAACTTAAAAAGAAAAAAATGTTATATGTCTTGCTTTTCAATAGCACACAATGGGCGGTAGAAACATACTTCCCCTCCCCAAAAATGAAAGGGGTCATAAAAATCAAATTAATTTTATCCAATAATCTAAATTAATTTCCTTTCTTAAATCAATTTAAATCCCAAAAATATTTTAATATATCATCACTAAAAAAAAGGGTCATAATTATAAAAAGTAAATAATTAGTGTCTTACAAAGCGTTAATAATTAGTGTCTTATAACATAACTTAATTTAGAAAATTTAAATTACTGATAGGTAAAAATAATGTACCTTACTACGAATTCTGTTTCAAATTATAAACCTTTAGTCCGCCACAATTCGAACTAAGAACTGCATGTGGCTCGTATTTGAAGACCTCAAGCATATACTTCTACGTCCTGTCAAAAGGAACAAAACATTTAAGACGGCAAAGATATTAACCACGAGAAAAGAATAATTGCAAAATTCCACAGCTTCATCCTTGGCGTACGAATGTTTAAGAAGCTGGCATAAACTAGCCGGACGCGTGTGGTGAAAGTGGAGGCTTCCTTTCCAACAAAAGAAAAAAAAAAAAAACTAAATAAAACAAACCCGTCAACTTGTAGAATGACAGTCGCGCCGCAACACGATTACAACATTCTATTCAAATAAATAAACAAGACTAATCCCGGGCTACCCTTCCCTCCAAAAGACCAACCCCCGCTAAGCCATCTCGAACAAAAGTCAAAGCGAAGAAGCAAAAAACGAGCTTGACCTTTTAAACCAGGAGCAAGGCCGAACTGGAGGGACTTGGAGGTCAAGGCAAAATACCTGCCTACATCAGGCAGATGGTATGTGTGTGCTATAACTCTCGCACGCTCTCCCCTTCTTGAAGAGGTTTCTTTTTGTGCTTCATTTCGCTTTTCTGAATTTAGCTGCGAAGAAGCAAAGGATGAAGAAGTCGCGCTTGCTTACGCGTGCAGTATGTCGAGAGGAAGTGCAGGACCAAAGTCATGCCTTTTGTTTTTAACGGTTGGCTTGTTTCTTAGAAATTCTTTGCGCTTTTCTTATTTTGTTTTCTGTCGGAATTATGCAGTTGATTAGGGGCTGTTTAAAGAGCTGTAAAACGAATGTGTCGATCCCTCAACAACAGAATTTGCCCCCGGCAAGACGGCAAATCAGCAAAGTGTCCAAAAAGTTCGGAGACTGGATTAATGAAAACTAAAGAAAATTTAAGATGAAGGTTTTAATGCTTCAGGCATTCTACATAGTCTCTTCCCTTCCCATCTGTGTATAAGGCACAAAACGTTCATTCAACAATGTGAAAGAAGAGTCCTTGCTTGAGATGTTATTCAACTTACGTGTCACTATGACTCGAACATCGGTTGCGTCGTGATAGCGTTGACCCTTCACATGAAGAATTTTTGTAAGTAAAAAAAAAAAGTCACTCGGCGTCAAATCGGATGAATGCGGAGGGTGCTTAAGAACTAGCACATGGTTTTTTCGCTAGAAACTGCACCATTACTCTGGCCATGTGAATGGGCACATTGCTGTGCAGCTAGAAGCAATCCTTCAGCTTCCGTCGTTCCGGGCGAACCACCTGAAGCCTCTTGCATAACCGATCCATGACACCTGGGAACTGCATTCTCAGTTTTATTCCAGTTATGATATACTCCAAGGGGAAAATTCCTCTCGGAATTTTTCGGTGTTTTGAAATAGAATGATTCACTTCGGATCACGATACAATTCATGTACGCGTGTTACGAAAGTAAATGTTAATTCCCCCCAAACCTCACAAAATAAAAAAAATATCTGAGCTGATAAAAATGGCACAGGCAATGCAGGATAAATAAAAGAGAAACAAATACAACATACCTTGATTTTTCGAACCCTAAGTAATCAAAATTTCCTGTAATCCAAAGAGAACATTTTAAGTATAGCACATAACTTGGCAATACACCGAGATTTGCTGCAGAATCGGGGTAAGATGTCTTATAAAGATAGCATACATACCACTGATGCAGAGCTTTTGCATACTAAGAATTACACCTCCTGGCATTTTAAAGGCGGATAACGAATCTCTCAGGAAAAGTGAAGAAAATGCTCTGAACGGTATTTCTAAGAAAGCTGAAAAATGTGTTTTTGTTACCTTCTACTATATAATTTCTCATAACAGGTTCCCCTTCCTTATAAAATACGTAGCTGTATCCAGAGACCTATTTTAGAAATTGCAGACCCCAGGCGAAACCTCTGGCTAAGCCTCTCGCTTTCTAATTTTTTCAACCTAGTAGATATCATTGATGAAAATTACATTGGGCTCTCCTGAATAAATGGGGCGTCCTTGATAAATTTATAAAATAATGGCTTATACATTTGAAAATACAATTAAATTTATGGATTTCGTTATTTAGGCGTTCCATGTTTTTATTATTCGCGATATAAAATTGTAGATGAGTTATATAAAGTGAACTATTTAATCTCTTGAAGCTGTATGATAAATTATTTTTCTCTTGTTGCTTCATTAACGAATTATGAGCTTTAAATGAAAGTTTATTTTATAAAACATTTTTGTTTATTTATTCATTAGCCGAGAAGGACTATAGTCTCGGAACGCGATTTTACGTTGCTTCACTTTTCATTGAGGCCTGTTGCCATTCGGCAAAATGTTAGATATTTATCTTTCAAATTTAATTTGTTTGTTATTCATAAGCAAAGTGGACTATTTAAAAGAAATACATGCAATTCATAAGAATAGTTTCTTACTTTCGAATTTAAGTCAGTTAAATACATTTTCCGTAATCCAAAAATCTGATGTGCACATGACCTTGTACGGAATCTTGTAAAGGAATGTATTCTTTGTGCGGAATATTAAATTATACGCACTTTTTGTTGCATTTCATTTAAACTTAATTCCTCGAATTTCATTAGAGATAAATTTCTCATTCAATTAATTCTGTTCTCCGTTCGCGGCATGGCAAAAATACATAAAATCTCAAAATACGTTTATTAAAAACTGAAAAATATAGAAAACAAAATATAACACAAAATACGGTTAAAACAATAAAAAAAATTTTTTATAATTGAAATCACAGTTTCTACGCAAAAAAAAAAAAAAAAAAAAAGCAATTCGGCCAGCGGGAAACAAGGCAGATTTTTCGGTGCACTAAAATGAAAGTTTAATTTTGGACCCACTCGGAAAAAAGACGCTGGAGGTGCAGAAACTGAATTCACTATTCTGCTAGGTTTCAAATGTAAACAATTGCTGCTGTGGTAAACAAAAATTAGCCTTGGCCGCACATAAACAACTTTTAAAATGTTGATAAATCTACAGCTATCACATGCAGATTAACTGAAGGCATAAAAACATTAACCGGAAGATAAGAACAACATAATTCAATCATTTTTAAAGCAAAAAATACGCAATTTACCAACATATAAGGGTAAAAAAAACTGAGTTCACTGAGCCGAGTAACAGAGTGGTTATATATATATATGTGTGTGTGTGTATGTGTGTGTAAGATATAACAAAATACGATAGCTGTTTTAAAAAATAATTCGAGACCACAAAATTAACGTTCTAAATTTGGTACTCTTCCCCTAAATTCATCTGTTCTCCCAAAATCGAGATCTTTCTATCGTTATGTAGCTACTTGAAAAGGGCAACTAAAAGTTAACCAATCGTAGATCAGCTGTACTTGTACATCAAACTTGGTATAAATACTGCTGGCTATTAATTCCATCAGTCTTCTGCTGCATTCCTTCCCCAGCTTCCGACTTGCCGACATCTCTATTTTGGTATGCCCCCTTTGTTCTTATTCTAAAATGATATAACGTGCATATAAAAATTATTGCAATTGCTTATGATATAGAAATATCCTATCTACTAAGAAATGGTTTGATTACGTGAGAAAATAAAGCTTGGGGATTCATAAAAGATCCAATTGCTGTTATCTTCATCGGTATGCCTTAACCATCAGCCATGATTGTTATCGAAAGCTGTTAAGAGTTCCAGTGCTTTCTTCTCTGTTTTCTTCTACACAGTGATATATA
>KK114093.1:0-16250 GCA_000611955.2 Stegodyphus mimosarum
TAACTTCTTGTAATGTTTTCACTTTTAAAAAAAAACACTGGACCCAATATATGTACACAACGCTTTTATTTAATTATGCTGTTGGAGCTAAAAAACTATACCACTATTTACTATTGATTTGAACACCAGTTTTACAGTATATATATTGTGTTTATCATGTTGTCACGAACTTTTCACATTCATGTTATTGAGAATTGTTTATCCAATTATTGACTTATCATTTGGTATTGAACTAGGAACATAAACGCAAACTCTTAAGTATTAAAAGCTCCAACAATACAATCCATAGTCATACATTTTTCATGGAACCCACATACAAAATTTCGATAGAAAAATAAACTATTATTTCTTTCTTATTATATCAGCAACAACGGCACGCAGTTTTCGATGAGTTTTTTCTTTCTAATCAAATGGTCATAAAAGCTCAAGTTCCATCCAATATTTCACTTTTATTCAATTTAGTCGATTACGTGTACAAAACATGGATCATAATTAATCAGAAATCAATAACGCGAACAAACAAACACACAAACAGACACTCTTCTTTATATATACAAATTTTGTGAAACTTACAAATTTATGGTTAACAAACTCTACGTTTCAAAAGCGAGCAGTAGCAACACTTTTCGAAATAAAGCATTTTTATCTCGAACGCCCGAGACTGTTGCCACTTGGAAAAATGAGTGCGAAAATTAGCGCTTTCAGAGTTTTTAATTAATATTTCGGCTGATTAAAGTCGTACGAACATGAGAACAGTCAAAATTACTTCCCACGAATTTTTGGAATGCGGAATAATGTAATTAATGCTTGGCAATGCTATTTTTATTTCATTGTAAAACTTCGGAATTTTTTAATAACAAACTCTAGGATTTGAAAGCGAGCAGTTGCAACAACTTTCGAAATAAAGCAGATTTTCATCTCCAGCTTGCGAGACTGTTGCCACTCGGAAAAATGAGGGCGAAAATTATCGTTTTTCCGAGTTTTTAATTAATATCTCTGATTTTAGCTACTTTTTTTTTTAGAAAAATGTGGAGATCAATTTTTTCCAGGACCCAGAAAAGAATTGTAGAAAGTTTGGTATGATAGCTATAGTAGTGGCTAAGTTATTAGCGAACAAACAAGCACACGGACTTTCTTCTTTATATTTATAGATAACAAAAAGAAAAAAAAGAAAGAAAGAAATAAAGAAAAAGAAAATCTGAAATGTTTCAGATTTTAAATTACGTACAAAGGGGCGTTTTTTAACATTCTGTGAGTTATCTTTATTTATTAAATATCATATTCTTCGCACTTAAACCATAAAATTCAGTTAAAGAACAATAGCGCAAAATAATTTTAAACTGAGCATACCTTTAGAATTTGCTATACACAGTCTCACGTGCTGGAGACAAAAAACAAATTTTTTTTCTGTACAACGTTGCCATTGCTCGCTTTTAAATCCTTGACTTTGTTAATCAAAAATTCGTTAATGTTTTAGAAAAAATGAAATCGGTAATAAAACAAATTTCAAATTTCAAATTTGGGCTTCCAGATGCCGATATTCGCAGCAGGATTACGTAATTCAGAATTCGATGACTCTAGTACCGTCGTTTTATCACAATGCGAAAAACATACATATATTTATGCACATTCTTCATTACTTAATTTCTTTAAATATAATACAGGACTACAATATTTGGTGGCAACAGTTTGAAAAGTGAACCGATTTAATGCTTCCGACGCAAAATCGCAAAACGAAAACAATAGTCCTTCAGGGACAAAGCCCCTTTGGACTAACAAGAAAAGGAAAAAAAGGAAGAATTTAATTATTCAAAAAGTAGATCTTGTATCCTTTTTATTTGATACCTTGCACACGATGATTAAAACAAATATTTTCAGGAAGCGAAATAGCAGCAGTTTTTATTTTGCAGCTATATGAGTTCTCCTTATGAAAATGAACGCATCTGAGTTTAGATGCTGAAAATTCAAAAACCGTTGAAAGGAAGAATCTTGATTGAAGGAAAATATAATTAATTTGCTTAAAACTGTAGAAATATATTATATATGAGTATTTAGTTTGCATGTCTGTTTCGTAAAAAGATTGAAAATATTTCTATTCCTATAAACTGAAATATAGATATTTTGTAGTTATAAGACCTTGGCGTACATCATATTATTTTTATATTAAAATGTAAAAAGAATATTTTAATGTTTTTATGTCATTTTTGCATTTTTGTAGCATTTTTTTAAATAGGTTACAAGTTAATTTCAGTATAACTGAAAACGGAAGTTCCATTCTTGATAAAAGAGTGTACTTAAAATTTCTTGTTTAAAGGTTTGAAAACAAACGTGGTATACGTATACCTATCGTAATGAGCAATGGATTAAGGACAATAGACCTCAGTACCATTAGTTGAGGACAATAGTACATAGTTCAATGTTCACAATGGTACTAAACAATTAAGAGCTTAATTCAATATTCTAAACAATATAAATTCTAATAAAATAATAAATAACGTAAATATAAAAGTGGTAGTACAATATTAAATTTAGTACTCTAAACAGTATAAAATCTATGGTAGTGATTTATAACTCATAAATTAATCGTTGCAAAATAATATTAAAACTTAACAAGAACAGAAAACTTTTCAATAATTAGCGATTAATTCTTACTTACAGAATTTGTCTTACCTATATCTATGTAGTCATATTTCGAATCGGATTATTTTATCAGTTGTTGTCTATTTTTAAGTAGTAAGCTCCCCCTAAAGCATTGATAATTATTCCATGTGACAGTAAGTATTGTTTGCATTCACAGCGCACATTTAATGCTCAATCGAAACTAAATGAAGATATCTTACTGATAAAAGTGACTGCTTTGATAAAAATGAAGCTCCTAGCGGTTTAAAATTTGCTCGTTGATAGAAATATCTTAATGCATGAATTCATATTTTTAAAATAAAAAAGGAATAATCATGTATAAATTATGAAATATAATTCTTCTGCTATATATATAGTAGAAAGTACTAATGCAAATGAGGCTGAACTTCCTAAATTAACCATAAATAAATTTAAGAGCGTCATATGTGAAATTCGAAGCTTTGTCACTCAATACGAATCTTCTATACATAATAACTCTGCTTTAAAAGATGTCGAAAAATTAATTACCTCAAATCTTTACTAATGGACATAGCTTTAATATCAATAAAGGAGTTACCACTAATCGACGAAAATTGCGACAAGACGATAAATATTCTAGAAGAAAACTTAGGTGAAAAGGAAATTTTAATAAATGCACATATGAATCGTGGGCTGAATTTAAAGCCAGTAAGAAAATAGAAGATATCAAAACATTGCGTATCTTATATGATGTTTTATTAAATGAAATTAGAAGCTTTGACTCCCTTAACGTTACTTCGAATTTGTACAGCTATTTGTTAAGCCTACTGATAATAAGGATACTTCACAGCGAATTAGCTCTGGAGTTCAGTCGATAATTCCTGGCACAGAAACCACAGTACCTAACTTTTTGGAATTTCTGAAGAGTGACGTTGAAAGCAGAAAGCGTACATTTTTTCAAACATCACCAAATTATTCTGAGTTTAACATCAGAACCAAACAACATAAATATCAATGGCGGGACTTATTAAAATAAGAAGCATGCTACTGCCTTCAAAAATAAAAATTTTTCCCAACGATTTCATCACTGAAAACCGATTGTATATTTTGTCAGAAGATAGAAAATGAATCTTCGAAACAATCCATTTCAAACTACGCAATTTCAGTTGAGAAGAAAAGAAAGAAATTAAAAATGACTGGCAGATGCTATTTATGTTTTCGTAAGACTCATACATCAGCCCGTTGCAGTTCGGATATAAGCTGTAATTTATATTAAAGCATAATACTATTTTGCATGATAATAAATTTGAATATAAACGGGGAAATAAAAGTGAGTTTAAAACAGACACAGCAGTTGTGTCGATTTCCGAACCGATAACAAAAATAAGGTTTATTTGCAAACTGAAAATACACTATCTTTAGGTCAGAATGAAAGAAAAAAATGTGAGACTCATTTTCGATTCTGCTTCTCGTAAGTCACTCACTGACAGAAGTATCAAAACAATTGAAATTAAATGTTATAAGAGAATAAGAACTTAAGATTTACGCCTTAGGCTCTTATTGTTAAATATGTTTATAGGTGAAATTGGGAAAAAAAACGTTTAAGTGAATCAAAACGTTTGTTTCTCTTGCGAAAAAGTCAGACATTCCTCTCCTTTTTAAACACATCAAATCTGATAGTCTTCCAGCTGATGATTCCAAAGCTAATAAATCAGTTAATAGATAAATATTCAACGCATGCACAGCCATGCCATAAACTTAGTATTCCGAATTATTATTATTGCAGATGTGACCTCACCAGCCACAGCGGAGGCGGTGTAATGATTTAAGTTAAAAGGAATTTTCAGTCGTGCCTCATAAGGAAAAACACGGATTTCAGTTGTGAAATGGTTACAGTTTGTATCTCTTTATCAACGTACAAAGACATTTTCTTTACTGCATTCTATAACCCTTCACCAAAAAGCTCAGTGATAGTATTTTGGATTCTATTCTCCTTCGCGATAATCTAGCAATCGCGGCCATGGATTTCAACACTAAACACAGTGCGTGGAATAGCAGAACTAATATTAATGGAAAGACTTTCCACAACTATATTGCTGCATGCGTACGGGTTCGTAATGGATTGAATGCACAAGTCGATAGAAAGTTTTAAAAATTTATTTTATTCTCAAGAAATAAAACATAGTGCTGAAATATATCCTCAGAGATATTCGTACAATATCACAATATCTAACAGTAGTTATATTTTAAACTACAAAAATATAAACAGAACTCAAATTCAAAGCACAGAGAAAACTAATCCAATATCACCGCGAATTAGCTACGATCAATAACAGAACTAAGTAAACAACATCGCATAAAAACAACTGACCTGAGATGTTTCAATCTGGATTTTATAATCCTTTTAATCCTGCACGAGATCATTCTGGTATTTTCTCGAATTTTCTGGATGGCAAAAGCAATTACGAGATACCAATCATTAAATGCGCGTGCTCCTGTATTTTTACATTTTCGGCGTAGCTTTCTCTTAAAAGTTGTCACGCGCTGCATTGCACGGGGAAATGAAACAATTTTAATTACAATCCCACTAAAAATAACTAAATAAATACAAAATCCGTAACACTTCTCCACTCCCCGAGGACTGCACGTCGCGGGCAGTGGCAGTACAATCCCTGGACAGGAAGCCAAACTTACAACTAAGGGATCAATGCAATAACAAACATTACATTACATACAACAAACGACATAAACAATAATTGTAAAATAAAATACTAAATACAAAAAGGACTATGATCTTATACTATTTACATTACTATTTACAATTATATACACTACGCACTATGGCCATAGTAAGGAGCTAACTTGTCGTAATGAACGACTTTAGGTTTAGAGTTCGATGACTTACGGATCCGAACGACGACGTCGTTCAGCCTGCTTAGGACTGTGTACGGACCATCATAAGGTGACTGTAGTTTCGTACAGAGTCCTTTCCGTCGAGTTGGGTTCCATAACCGCACCTTGTCACCTACGTTGAATCGATGTCGAGTAGCTCTGGTGTCGTATTGGAGCTTCATCTTCTCCTTCGCCAAGTTACCTCTCTGTCGTAGAGAGGTAGAGCAGTTCGTGGCAGAGGTCTCAAGATGTCAAAGAAGATACGTTCAAAAGGTGCTTCTACATTGTAACGTAGCAGCTTGCCTCGGCTGCGTTTCCTTGGACCTTTCCGACTTGCACGGATATCGCAACATCGGCATCACTTTTGCACGTCATCCTTTGCATTATCCCAGGGGAAGCGCTTACCAACTCTCTGCAATGTCTTCATTATTCCAAGGTGGCCTCCTGTAGGGCTTCTATATAGTTCTTTAAGGACATCGGGAATCTTGGAAGTATCAGCTGCTATCGGAAAGTCTTTCCAACGCCTGATTCGAATTTCTGGTGCAAGCTGCTGTTTCGAATATGTAGTGACTCCCAAAGTGCCCAATATTGTTTTGCTGTAGGACAATAGATCGAAATTCCCTGCTAGGTAGGTTTTTCGTCTTAAGACTCTATTAAATCAATTATGGTGTTGGCTTTCCCCCTTTTATTCAATAGCTGAATATGGGGTACCACTTACACCGATAAGCGAATAATCGCTTGAACAAAGAAGTAAGAGGGTTAATTATAAGACTCAAGAAAAGTCGGCTCCTATCTCAAAGAGTACACCAAGCCTCCACTTGGGTTTGAACTCAAATTAATAAGAATTAAATCTTAATTAATGCTTAGCTAAAAAGATGTAGCCGAAGCTACCAGGATTCTAAGTAGTTGGCCCCTAAATCTCAATTAAGTCAACGAAGCTATCAAGGACCTGAAGTACGGCCGAGCGTAGTAATAGCTTAGAGGGGGACGTAGCCCAAAGGCAAACGCGCGCTAGTCAGGAACTCTGGCTCCCTAACGGTGAAGTCAGTGAAACATCGACTTAAATACTATTCTTACTTACTGACATTAGCTGAAAATACATTCTGGTAGGAAATTGTAAGCTGGAATTAGGAGAGACAGGAAAGTGTGACAACTTAAAGTAACTGTTATAAACTTAGGATAAACCTTACATCATTTCCCAGCAGAATTTAATTGCTCGAAGAATAAGGTCTCAAAACGACCTTGTTAAGAGTGTAAATTCTACAAAAGCTCTTGAGCATTAAAGCTTAAATTTCTAGAACTCTGCTTTTTTGAATTAATTTCCTCAATAAACTTTTCTTGTTTAGAGCCATATTTACAAAACTATCTAAAGCTGGACTAAAACGGAGAGAAACACGTTCACAAATTTTGCAGTTTAATTGGGAAGAAGCATCTGCTTCTTTTTTAACAAGCTATTCAGTCGTAGTCCTTCCAGTTTATCTGGAAAGAAATTATATTAGTGGTATTCTTTCACAAACAATTTTTATTTTCCTTACCTTTACTCTTTATTGAAATTCTTTGGCCATGAAACAGCTCATTCACACAGAATTTAAATCTACTACCCCCTTCCCTCCAGAAATTGTTCTGAATGAACTGAGCTAGTTATTGTTGCTAGTTAACGTCGCAAAGATACGCTACCAACTACACAACAGCTACGATTTGTTGGAACGTGACATTCCAGACCTCAGAAAACTCCTTAAACACTTAATATACTAAAAGAGGGCTTGATTTAAATTCTCTAGTAAAGCCTACAGAGCCTAACTTTAAACACATTCAATCTATACTTTCTTTTTATTTCACCATTATGCTACGAGTTTTGAACTCATACTTTGACCAAAAGCTTACATTTGTACTAGTTTAATTTTACAGCAGTTTTACAACTGACATTTAACATTTTTACTTTTCAATACAACATTTTAACACACAACATTTTAAAATTCACTTTATATCAGTAGTTATAGTTGCTATAGAAAATTTCCAAACTCTTGCTACAATCTTAGCTTTAAGTTAACGAACTTTCAATCGAATATTTTCCATTTTTTTCTCTCCAATTGAAGAACTTTCCTCTTTTTCGTTGTTCTCTTTTTCGCTGTCCTTGGACCTTGCAGCTGGTTCTGCATACGCTTGGGCCGGTATTTCTTCGGTACTTTCAGCTTGTTTCATTTTGATTGCTGGGGACGTCAAGCTCGGTGTTAACTCATTGAAGTTCTTGGCACGCTTCCAGGATCCTGCAATAAATCTTTTAAAACTTGGAAGTCATTAAGACTGTAGTATGGGTTTATTTGTTGAATATTAACAATTATTTGCTGGCCACTTGGAGCCTTTAAATAAAAAGTGGAATATTTAATCCTTTCAATAACGAATGGCCCTTCAAACCTGCGCTCAAACTTTGCAACCCTGCTTTCGGGCGTAGAAGATAAGGAATGCTTTAACTTCGAAACCTTTTGACCGACCGTATATTCTACATCGCGTCTCTTTCCATCGTAGTACAGCTTCTGTTTCTGCCTTGCCGCATCAGAATTTTTGATAGCCTTATTTAATAATTTCCTGGATATCCTTCAATTTAAATTCTTCTTGCCTTTGCTGGACGAAAAGTAACTTATCCAGTGACGTTAAAAGTTTTCTGCCTAAAATAGTTCTGCAGGAGTTTTCTGTGTGATATCATGTTTCGCTGTTCTCAAAGCAAAACCTAGCTCATTGACACAGCTGTCCCAACAGTCATGATAATTCTTAACATATCTCCGAATAATTTTAACTATAATTTTATTTACATGTTCCGCAATATTCGATTGCGGATTATAAGGTATCATCTTTAGATGATGTATGCTAAGTCATGTGCAAAGATTTTCGAATGAATGAATTACAAATTGCCTAGCATTATCTGATATTATTTTTCTTGGGGGCCCTTATTTTAAAATGCATTTGTTTAGAAACGAATCTGCTATTATTTTTGCTGAAGCTCGTTTAAGGGGAATTCTTTCACCCATATTGAGAAATGATCTGCAATGGTTAATAAATATCTATTCTTGTTGCTTTTGTTCTCGGGTAGGGACCTAGCAAATGAATGTCAATCATTTCATTTGGAAAGGTGGTTTTTGTTTATTTATGTACCCAGCTTGGTTGTAATTAACGTCGTTAATCAATTGACACAAGTGACATGACATACGCCATCACCACCTTGTACAACTGCTAAATATACACCGCTTCGCAGACCTTCGCAAAGTTTTTCTAATCCATAAATGTCCCGAAATTGGCGAATCGTGGAGCTCCTCTAAAATATTTAGACGTAGACTCGCTGGAATCACCGGTCGATATTCTTCATTGCCGTTGGTTATTTTCGTGTAAAATAGCAACTTGTCAATAATTTCATAATGGACCTATCAAAGCTGAAGAGATAACTGAAGTAAAGAATTTCTGAGTCAAAAAGACTCAGGAAGAAAATTTTAGAGAGGAACTAAGGCATTTAAAGCAGAATAAAAGCATAGATAGTTCGAAAGTATTGCGTCAAACCCATTTGTCGACTCAAACGGAATACTCAGACTACGTGGAAGGGTTCAAAACGCTGGGCTGAGCTATAACCAAACACATCCGGCAATATCATCTAAGAAGTGTCATTTGACAAATCATATCATTAAAGATTGTCACAAAATGCAAGAACATGCCGGTATAGCTGAAACTTTAACACAAGTTACAGAGAAATTTTGGAAGGTCGACAACTGTAAACAGTGATATTGACAAGCGTGTGATTTGCTACAGAGTTAAAAGCCATTAAGCGAAAATATCACTTCTTTACCAACCGAAAGAATAACAGAGCTCTTTGAAATTGTTGGAATTGATTTTGCTTGTTCTTTGAGTACAAAAGATGAAACTGGGAAAGCTTATCGGGCTCTGTATACGAGAGCTCCAACAAGAGCAGGGCATCTGAGCTAGAGTCTAGCCAAACAGCAAAACATTCTCTTTTGTCCATTAGAGGATTCATTTCAAGAAACGGAATATGTCGAATAATATATTCAGGAAATGCAAAAAACTTCATAACGTCAAACAAGGATTCACGAAAAGTATGTAATACCATCAAGGACACAGAAGCTCAAAATTATTTTGGTAATGAAGGTATTGAGTGAAAATTCAATGTGGAGAAGGCGGCCTGGTGAGCGGTTTCTAGGAAAGACTAGTTAGATCTATCAAATCATGCTTGAAGAAAATACTCATGGAGGCTGCCCTTAAATTTGAAGCGCTGGAAGCAATTACAATTGAAATTGAGGCAATATTAAACTCGATTCAGTTGACTTGATGTTTATAGTGAAGTTGAAGAACGAAATCATCTGACGTTAGGTCATTTTCTAGCTGAATAAAGGCTGACATCTTTGCCATCTGATAAATTTCGTGAACCAGATTCAGTTATTGAAAATGTAGCATGGCAGATCCAGGACACGATAGAAAGATAATGAGATATTTTCTTGCAGTATCCATTTATTTAATTGAAATAATTTTCGTCGTACTGCTCAGTTACTGTAGCCCTCAGAAGTGACTTGAACTATATGAGATATTTCTCCCGCCTTCTTCGTATGCCTTCGTAGTGTAGGGGTCATCACGCTCGACGTATAACCGAGAGGTCCGTGGTTTGATTCCCGGCTAAGGCGTTGCTCATTTTTCATGTCTCCTGCTTTCCAAAAAGTACCTAAGGACTCCACAGTGGCGACCGAAGTAAAAAAAAAGGTGGTGGCCGAGGATTCTCCACCACCACGATCTGGCAATTAAGTCCCCTAATCCCCAGTCGCCTCTTTAAAAGAAGGAGTGTATAAGGTATTTCTCCCGCTTTCTTCGCATGCCTTCGTGGTGTACTGGTCAGTACGCTCGAAGCGTAACCGAGAAGTCCGTGTTCGATTCCCGGCGAAAACGTTGCTCATTTTTCATGTCTCCTGCTTCGAAATAACCTAATGTCTCTACAACTGCATGAACCGAGCACTTTGAATTTTAGTTTTGAACACTGAGATTATGAACATTTAAACTTTCAAAACATTAAAAACATTTAGTGTTTGAGATAACTTCAGAGTTCAATTCTTTGATAAGCCAAGAGTTCATCCAGGGGAAGAATGTTACTGTTTCATGTTGCTGCCAAAGAGAGGGAGCAGCTTTTTCACTTTACGTTCATTGTTTTTCTTACCGCTCTGCGGATTTTTTGATTGAGATGTAGTAGCAACGAAAGTAAAACAGATGAATGTAAGCAAACGGATTGGCATCATAAATTGCAAGTTGCATTTTAAATTTTTTTCAATGCATGTGACGTTTACGAGGCTATTGAGCACCTGTCGGTTATTTAGCACGACCTGCAAAGTTAACTACTTTTGTTTAAACTTTTTTCATGGAAGATATCGAGTTCAATGCCGAAAATGGACACTTTTCCTTCTGCCATCTGTAACTGTTAAGAAAAAGTTGTAATGCTTATTTTAAATAAGACGCTATTTTTATGTTAGTTGTTTCTTATAACTTCAGTTTCTTCCACTGCCTTCACCAAAATGTAAATACCGTTTAGTTTAAATTGCAAACCAAATTGTAATTTAGGGCGGCAGCTGTGACAATGCAAGCAAAATAAAGTTTTCTTTCCTGAGTTGTCCGCCTGTGTTGCTATCAAAATGCCTCTTGGAATTCAACAAATCATCCAAAAAGAAACAAATCATCCAAAAAGAAACAAAGAGTATACAGTGACTCGTCTTAAGTAGCTCATTCAATATTCAAAGTAAGACTGTGCTTCATACGAAACACAAGAAACTTGATTATCAGCAAGAGTCCCGATAGCCATGTACGAAGATTTACAATCTCTGCTTTTCTAAATAAAGAAAGCCTTGCTCTACGCGGCCGTTCCAAAACGCGTATGATCATTGTATCTATCTCAGTTTTCAAAACAGAATCAAAATAGAGCAGCACATAAAATGGAATAAAGTCCAGAAAACTCATCACTATGCAATAATGTTCCCTTTACTTCTTGTTTTGTTTCTCCATTATCGTTGACTTTTTCATAAAGAAGGAAAACTCCGCAGGCGGAGGAAAAATCAGAAGATTCGAAAAAGCTTCGTATACTCCGCTTAAATTTTCCCCTCATAGTTAAACTCCTTTTAACCAACGATAAAATTCACCACAGAGTGGATGAATTAATTCGGAAATTCGGCTTGCCTAACTGAAGAAATGAACTGAATGAGTTTCTGTCTGAAGACATAACTTAAGTTACAAAATGTCTATCAGAATCTAGTGCAAAATATATTCATGTTACATTTCATCTTTGGGATAGCTAGGGAACTAAAACAGACCTTAATGGGATGAAAATGTGTGCAAATTGCCCGTGAAACATTTCTTGAGCAAAATGTTGATCATATAATATTTAATCTATGAAATTTACAAATCCTTGCGAATCGCCGAAAACTTAATTCTTATAACCAAAAGTAGGAAATGTGTATCTGAAGATTCTAATCCCATTTCTAAACTGATCAAGGACAGCTATACTCAGATATATAATAATTAAATTTTAATTGTAGCAGTGGGAATGCAGTGTAGACAAATGATAATGAACCTGTTCTTTCGTGCTGTAAACATGCAGTCGACGAGTCATATTAGCCGTAGCTTTTGCTAGTAATAAGGAAATATAAAAAAGTAGTCATGGAATTCTTAGAAATCCACTTCTTGTTAATTTTTTAAAGTTGAGTGTAGATCTGATATTTCCTTAAAAAATGGATACCCGCGGAAACAAAAAAAACCTAGCGAGCTAAATGTTAATTCTTTTATTTCAAACTGAAAATTTCTAATATTTTGCCGTTAAATATTTCATGTATTTGTACGTTATAAATTTTATATATTATATTACTTTAACTATTTACGTTCTTAACTTAAAGGAAATATATTTCAAGAATTTTTATATTTAGCTCCATGAGAAAGAGCTATGTATGAACTTTTAACCAGCTATATTCCGTTGTCCTCTAGTCCTTTAACTATTACCGTTCCCAAGATCCTTACCAGTTACTTTAGCTACCGATACAAAGAATCATGATGAACGTCCCAACAAACTTCAGGAACGTTTGTGGAAAGTTTCAAATTAAATACTACTTTTAAAGAGGTTTCGTGTTAGGTACAGTACCATAATTTTTGTTATTTAAAATGTCAACTGGTTCTTTTTTTTAGTCACAATTCTTGATATCTTGTCCGAAACTAATAAGTAAGCTGGTTTCAGGCTATCAACTGAGATGTTAATTTGTCTCTCCGTACGTAAGACTGAGAAATACTTATCATATTTCTCCATCACAAAAAATGGTCTCTCATACGGTGGTTCAAGTGCTATTCCCCCACGATCAGTTCTCACAAACACATGAGAACATAATTTCAAATCTTAATGCACGAAATTTTTTGCTTATTAGTACTTGGCAATTTAACTTGTTTAAGCTGATCCATAAAAGTTTGTAAATTTGTTACAAATATTTCAGGTTCAAATTTAAGGGTAGGTTGGTCGGAAAACTCAAGTAGTAACCTTACATGAGTACCATATAGCATTTGAGTCACATAATGATTAGTATCAGGATGTATTGCAGGTCTTAGTCCTAGACGAATAGTTGGTAGGACTGCAGTCCCTCTGATGTTGTTCTGCGGCTTTATTGCAGTTTTTAAAGTTCTGTGAAAACACTGTACTTTCCCATTGCATTGTGGGTGGTATAGGGTTGTATGTAAAACTTTAGCACCACATATTTGTGCAAGGCTTCTTAAATTGT
This sequence comes from Stegodyphus mimosarum, assembly GCA_000611955.2. Lineage (NCBI taxonomy): Eukaryota > Metazoa > Arthropoda > Arachnida > Araneae > Eresidae > Stegodyphus > Stegodyphus mimosarum. The sequence continues at coordinate 13,281 of KK114093.1, forward strand.
CTTCTAAGACCTGAGATTATTGGACCAGGCACACCAAATCTGCTAATTTAATGTTCATAAAACGCTTTGTCTACCACTTCTGCTGTCATGTCTGTGAAGGCAAGCCTCCACATAAGATGCTAACTGCAACCGACACTGATCACGAGGCGAGATTGAAGGACGGAACCGGTTTCTCGCTCTTCTGCTGCTGGCGCTCGTCGAGGTAGGACGCCCTTATGGGCTGTCCTGACCGGCGGAGATGTTGTTCATTCCTGGTTGCACAACTTAGCCAATTTTTCATCTTTTGAAGTTTCATCTATGTACATCCATATTTAACGAATTTCTGAGGTAAAATGCCTTGCATCGAGAACCATCCTCTGATAATAATTTGTTACGGAAAGAAATTTCGTGTTGAATTTCATCGGACTCTTGTTCGTTCCAAGAATTCATATTGCCACGTGTTACTTCTTCACGTCTGAACTCCGGACTGGTAAATGCATCTGATTTAATTTCATCGTATTTCGAAGTGACTTTATTTAGAGTAACTCTATTGAACATGCTGTCAATGCAAGGACAGTACACGCGCAGATGATTTAAGATTCTTCTGGACTTCGTCTAGCACTCACGAGTAGCTTCATGCATGCCTTGTATTAGTTATTCCATCTGGCATAGTGTATTTTTTTAATCTATTTCTTTTACAGTCTGGCTAACTAATAAATTGTAATTTGTTTCAACAAGATCATGTAGCTTTCTTTGGGGTAAGTTATATTCTTGTTTTTTGTACTTCCTAGATCACACATTTTACCCTTACAGTCTTCTCTAGTATTATAGGTTATTGCGGTAACACAACGTTTAATATTTATTATTTTCACAGTTCTTCCCAATATATTTCAGGTTATCACGGTCTGTTAGGTACACCTCATCACTACATTTGCTGCCGTGAACTCAGGCACACATTATTACTACAATGTCTGGTAAAGGAACAACTTTTGCCTAACAGGAAAAACGGTCAATGCATGTCAACGGGTCTACATCTTATCATTGGATGGTAGTAGCAGCCCAATCAGGTCAACATGTACAATTTTGAATCTAGAATCTTGTGTTTGGAACTCAGCTATTTTAAATTTTGTATGTCTGTTGACTTTTGTTATGTAGCGATTTTAGTTTGTTTAGAACTATGGATTAATATGTAGTTAATTGCAGTTTATTTGTTAATTAATTATTGAGTAAAATTATATGCATTAATTTATTCTTATTCTAAATTTTTCTTCACTAGTTATGCCGCTTACGTTATTGAATCAATTATTTTTATGCGAGTTAGAGTTCTCATTCTTACGTTATGCATTCGATAGTAATAGCTTTCGGGAAAAGGAGACAATGGGAAATCGGTTGCTTTCTGCGTAATATTTGAAATTTAAAAATATTTCCTTTTTATTCACATGGATGAAATTTAACTTTCTTATGAATCTACTTTCATGACTGTACATCGCCCCGTTGGAGAATTATGCCCATTTAATTGCTAAAATTGTTGAATTTCGTGTCTAAAAATTTATTCTGCTAGAAGGGTGTTTTTCGAGCACTTTCCGTCCAAGGTCGTGTACAGCGTCCGGTCGGGAGGTAGGGTTGTTACATTCTTTCCCTCACCCCTCTTCCGTTGGCGAAGGGGGTGGCGAGGGTGGAATTTTTTTTTTGGTGTGTAGAAAGAAAAACTAAGTTTTCGCAGCACTGTTTTGTGTTTGGCGAGATTCGCATACTAAATTCACCAAATTTGGTGATTTTCGAAAATTCTGGATTCTGGACGATTAAAAACGGTGTGCAAGGCCATTCTCAGCCTTTTTGCCTCGGATTTGCAGCTGTAAGAAGGACTCGCTGTTTTCTTCCTCTGGAAGAGCCGATGTTGACCCAGGGTGTCCTGTAGTGGACATGTTTACGTCTTGCCCTGAATAGAAAGATTGCTGGCTTCCATTTGAGGGGGGAGATGAGGAATAAGAAAAAGACGTACGTCTAAAAAGATCGGTTGAACGCCTACTCCTCCGCACCTTACCATCCCCGTGTAGGAGTCTAGAATGTTGTTTTTTCTCATCGAATCAATGCGTTAACCCCATAGTGGATGCAACTTGAATCCAGCTTAATCCGACTTCTCCCTGATCGGTCACTTAGATAAGAGTACTACCATCAACTCGCCAGGATGAGCCTGATCTCCTGCTCGCAAGATTTACGTGCAGTCGGAAAGGGAGGTACCTTTAGGAGATCTGTTATGCTGCACAAATGCACATTACCATCATTTGCATGCTGACGGAAGAGACGTGACGAACCGTGAACCCTTCCGAATTTACCATCTTCATATTGTCTGACCCAAGTGTCCAGATTTCTCCTCGGAGTGCCTTGTTCAACACCTGCTATGGATTGGTCATCCGGAGAAGAATCTATCAGATAAGTTAACGCTTAATTAAGCTTCAAAAGTTTTTGGTTCATCCTTTCACTGAAATTTAGTATAGCATTCAACCTAAGTTCTGGGAACATGTCTCCTAAATAATAAGGCTAATTAAAATAATGAAAGGGATTTGAGTAATTGAAGAAAAATTTTCCAGTTATGATTTATTAAAGTAAGGGGTAATAATATGTATATTTAATTTCTAATTAAATTCTATTTAACTTTTAGTCCAAATTTTTCCTGCTGGATCTTAAATCCAGGCTGTTTAATTAAGCAACTGTTGCACTATTACTCTATTTAGGACATTTTAACTTTAACTTGGAATGTAATTTAAATTTATATATAATGAATTAAGACAAGAGAGAATATTAAATTTGTTAACTTATCTAAATTTTACCTTTTACTTTTAAGTTGCTACTACTTTTAGTTGAGAATTAACCTTAACTTTTGCAAGATAAGGAACAAATAAAAATTTAAATTCTACTTTACCTTTAATTGAGTAATTGAATGTAGGAATAAATGTACTCATTTTTCTCCAACGGGTCTACATGAATATG
>KK114093.1:16385-45119 GCA_000611955.2 Stegodyphus mimosarum
TTAAGAAATTCTGTGAACTAAGTAATCTTTATCAATATTGGTAAACACTTAAGACACCATGCTCGGTGATTCATTAAATTTCCTGTGTATTTTTATGCTGGCCAGCAGAGTTTGATAACTGCATATAAAAATTTAATATTTTTACGGTGAAATATTTTTGTTTAATGTCATCTCGGTGCATATCTGGAAATAGCAATATATATAATTAATTCTAAATGCATTATTTTAAATAGTTGTCACCCTGGTACCCTAGAGGGAAATTAAGTTGTAAGATTACGTGTCCTCTTTATAGTGCTGAAATAAATATCCTTGGTTATATATACATATATTTGATTCAGAGTATTTTTTATGATGTCTTGTGTAAATGTTCTTAACACCAGTACTCCTGCTTGGTTTTAGGGGTTGTTCGGCTTAGTTTTTGGGAAAAATTAAACACAACGCAAGTAAGAATTTGGTTTTTGATATTATGGTAGGCAATTTATTTAATTTCAGGTTTTAATTGTAACAGTTAGTAATTTAACTTTAGTATTTAACGTCTGGTACCATAAGCACCAGAACACTTTGCTGCTTTGACAATTAATACAAGTCTTGGTCCACTCACGAATTTCTTTCTTCATATTTGGCCAGATAAATATTTCAGTCATCTGTTTTACAGTTATTCTGATACCTGGATAAGCAAAATTATGAATTTGATGAAACATTTGTTGTCTGGATTGCATTGGAATAAAAATTCTGATACTGGTTGTTAAGCTGTCACACCGCAATGTTTTCCCAGATGGTAATGAACATAATTTAAGTTTCAGAGAAGTACTACCTGTCAGGGAAGTTCTACCTACATGTTACAATTCTTCATTGTTTTCTCCATCTGTTACTGCATCGTAATCAATGACTGAGGCTGCTTCAATTCTTGACAGAGCATCCGCAACTAAATTTTCTTTTCCATCAATCTGCCGAATATCAGTTGAAAATTCCGATATATACTGAAGTTGGCGTTGTTGTCTGGGTGACGCCTTCTCATTCTTTTGTTTGTACGCATATGTCGGTAGCTTGCGACCGGTAACTATGATGAACTCGCGTTCTTCCAACAGATGTTTAAAATGTTTGACTGAGAGATATTCCTAACAATTCTCTGTCATATGTCATAGGTACTATAAGCCTTCTGTGCAGCATTTAATTTTTTTAATAGAATTTAATAGGTTTCCAGTCTGGATCTTCCAACTGTTACAATACTGTTCCTGTAGCAAAGTCTGATGCGTCTGTACCCAAAAATAAGGATAATCCAGGTTTTGGGAAACATAAAAGAGCAGCATTTGTCAAATCGGAATTGCACTTCTCAAACTCACGAATTCCTTCGTCAGTTCATTAAACTTTACGACGTCGTTTTCAGCGCCCTTCAACGTTTTGTGTAGGACTGCTTGAACCTGTGCAGTATTTTTTAAATAGCAACGACAAAATTTTATCATGCTCATAAATGTAGGAAGCTCATGTATCGTTGTGGATGCTTTATAATTCCGGATTACTTCAAACTTTTCTGGCAGTGGACGGGAACCTTCTGCAGTTATGAGGTAATCCAGATATGCTACCTCAGCAACTCCCATTTCCGACTTAGCTATATTAATACGAAGCCCATACTGATGCAATCGGTCGAAAACTAATTTTAGGTTCAACTTATGTTCTTCCTCTGATGAAGAAGCAATTAAAATATCATCAAGGTATGGAAATACAAAATTTAATCCACGTAACTATCTCTGTAATGAATCGTTAAAAGGTCTACGGAGCATTATGGAGTCCAACACTCATCACGTAAAATTCGCAGGCAGCAGACTTCGGTTTATCTCCTTCGGCAATAAGTATCTGGTAATATGCCTTCACTAAGTCAATCGTAGAAAATATGATTTCATCTTTTAAATTGTAATGGAAATTTTCAATTCTGGGGGTGGGATACCTATCAGGTATGACCTGTGCATTGAGATGTCTGTATTCCCCACAAGGTTTCAGTGTATCACCTTTTTTACTAACCAAATAGAGGGGGTTAGCACAATGAGATTTGAATGGTCTTATAATGTTCTTATCCAGCATGAAATTAAATTCTTGCTAGCTTGAGCTTTTCAGGATCTAGCTGTCTAACTTTTGAATACATGGGTTGTCCTGGGTTAGTTATATAATGGTTAATGTTGTGTTTTAGGATTTTACTAAACAAAATATGTTTTATTAAAACAGGATATTTGCATATCAATTCAAAATATTTTCATGACTTGCTGACAGTATTTAAATTTTCATTTTTAACAACTATAGCCAGGTTGGTTACACCATCAAGTAATTTTTTATTATATATGTTAATCAACAATTGAAATTTATATAAAACATCAACTTCAAGTATGCCTTTAGAAACTTCAGCCAACACAAATGGCCACTGAAATGGGCGGCGGAGGCCTAGGTCTATTGAAAGCATTTTTGTACCATATGTTTGTATCTCAGTACCATATGCTGCATATAATTTGTAGTCACAATCGCTAGAACCGGTTTTAGAAGGAGGTACAACTGACACATTAGCACCACTATCAAGAGGAATTGGCAAACCTTTTTTCGTTTTTTACAAATAGACGGAATTTGCAGTGACTGGATTCTTCCGCAACAGAAAGTACTGTCACATTTACTGCTGGGACCGGTTTGCCGAATCACTCCAGCTGCAAGGTGGAATTCATTTCTTAGAGGAACATTTTTTACCAAAACGAAAATGATAAAAACACAACTTCCCTGTGGAATCATATCTCTTACGAGATTGCTGCGGCTTCTTTTCTTGAAATGACTATAGTTCCGATTAAGACTACGGGTGTCTTTGCTCACACCGCATACTTGCTATTTGTAGTTAAAGTTAAGAAATATTTACGATTAATTCATCCATACCCGCTGGCTTAGCGTGGATGGCAGGCAATTCTGTGGATCAAGAGTTCATTTCCATAATTTTGTCTGCCATCGCCGCTAACTTTTCCAAATCTGCCTTACTCACAATAAGGATGCTTTTAACTGTATTTGACATTTTATACAGATATAAAGTGCTTAGTACTTTGTCAGATATAACCTTTGATCCAAGTCGAACGCACCTTTCGCAATAACTAGCTCGGCATCATATTACCTTATTTAAGTCCAGTAATTTAACGGTTTATTCTTTTATTCTCACTCTCTTTGAAAGTATTCAAGTCTTTCTTTTTCCTCTGTGTATTTTTGTATGGAATGAGATTTAATAATATCCTATATATTTTCTGTGAATGGAATTTAGAACTGGGCGACTAAATACACTCATGTCCATAAATTAAGGATAATGCAAACTCAAGCAAAGGAAGAGTTAGAAGCAAAACAAATTTGAATTTGTTGTAAAGCTTATTTATTAAACAAAAGGTAAAGAGCAAAAAAAGATGCTATATGTTTGATATTATTAAAAAAATTAGCAATTTTTTCTCCCTGGATCAAATTACAAAAAAAAACTATTTACAAAAAAACAATATTACATGGTTGGTATGATTGTTAATACATTGTATGTCTCCCAGACGATGCAATATAGTCCGTACAACGCCTAGGCATGCTGAGTATCAAATTATCGATCTGATCTTCGGGTTACACCACTCAAAACGCAATGCTCTCCGAAGCTCCGGTAGACATGTAGGAGGAGGTTGACGGGCTGCAATTCGTCGGCCAAGCATGTCCCGCACGTGCTCTACTGGATTCAAGTCCGGGAATGCTGGCCTGTCCATACGAGTAATACCCTTCGATTGAAGGCATTTGCTTACGTTGTTTGCACGGTGATGACGGGCGTTGTCATCCATAAACACAAATTGTGCGCCCATGGCGCCCCGAAACAAACGTACACGTTGTTCCAGAATGATGTCCCGATAGATTTGGCTTGTCATGGTTCCAATTTGAACATGCAGGTACGTTCTGGAACCCAGAATAATTCCACCCCAAACGAGCACTCCTGCACCACCGTAACGGTGTCGTCCAATGATGTTTTCTTGGTGGTAAAGGGTACCTGGAGCTCTCCATACGAAAGTCCGGCGAGAATCAGACTGCAAGCTAAACTGGACTCGTCGGAAAACATCACACAAGCCCACTGTTGCGGTGTCCACAATACATGCTCTCTACTCCAGGCTAACCGCAGGCGACAGTGAGTTGCAGTAAGTGGAACGCATCTGACAGGTCTACGAGCATATAGACCAATCTGCCCTCAGCGTCTGTACACGGTCTGCCTTGAAATTGTCGTACCAGTGGCTGAAGAGAGCTGACAAGACAGGTCTGAGGCTGTGCTCCGCCTGTTTCTTTGGCAGTAATTGCCAATTACCGGTCCTCATTCGGCGTTGTAACTCTAAGTTGACCTGTGCTGCAACGTCTAATCACATCACCATCATCTTGGAATTGTTGCCAAAGCCTGGAGATGACACTCTGGGCAATTCCAAGTTCGTCTGATACTTCCAGTTGGGTACGCCCACATTCCAGATGGCCGATAATTCTACCACGTAAAAAATCATCCAAATGCGTCCTTTGTGTCATAACTATTCGGTTATTGCACTGAAATGCTTATAAAGCGCCTGCGAACAATTTTACTTCTTTGCCTGTATTCCTTATATATCACTCTCTTACACTCTCGTCATTGTGACGTACCATCGGTGTCATCTGGTTACTTCCTGAAATTTGCTAGTGATTCTTGAAGATGTGTGTAGTGATTTTGCAGGTGATATATTTATTTTAGAGTTCGATTTCCGCGTGACTCCGAATTATCCTTAATTTATGGACATGAGTGTAGTTGAACTTTGTCTCCTCTGGTTTAATACCGCAGATCTGAAACTGAACTTCAACCTGGTAAACCCACGTTTCGTTCTTGCCAACCCAAAACGATGGAATTTTGATCCTGAAAGAACATGCCTTTACCACTTTTCCTGTTTCATCAGTATCGTTCGGCATGTTGATTATATAGTCACCAGCCATTAGAAGTTGGTCCCAGCCATTAGAAGACTTCTTCTCATTAATTTTTTTGAGATAGTTATGTAGATCTGGTATTTCCTTAAATAAAGGGATACCGGCAAAAAAAAGCATTAGAGAGCCAAATTCTAATTCTTTTTATTTCAAACTAAACTAAAAATTTTACTTCAAACAAAATTAAAAACAAAAAATTTCTAATATACAGTTACATACAGTTGCCATTAAATATGCCGTTCTAATATAAAGTTGCCGTTAAATATGTTATATATTTGTTACATCATTTTAAATATTTCTAATATTCAATGATATACAGTTGCCGTTAAATATGCCGTTCCAATATACAGTTGCCGGTAAATATGTTATATATTTGTTACATCATTTTAATATTTATATGGTGAACTTAAAGGAAATATGTTTCAAGAATTTTTATAATTAGCTCACCTGAAAGATCTGTGTATGAACTTGTATATTGCGTTGTCATCAAGCACTTTAATTATTTACCGTTCACAATTGAACTGGTATTTTTCTTTATATGTTAACTATGTATTTCTGATCAGAAAATATTTAAAAGAAAACATTAAGGAAAGCTTTATTACATTGAAGATGATAATGCATGCAACTTAACAACATTAAGAACTACGTATTGTGTTGTTAAAATCAAGCATAAGACAGGATGCAACTGGTTATTTGAAATAAATAAAACGTGTTTTATTATAATACAAGATGCCTAAAAAATTCCGCTTAAATTCTTAGGAATTAGATAACATCGTAATGAAAGACATTCACATAGGAAAAGAAAGGTAGTGCTGTATACCTGAGCCCCATATCGGCACCTAGGGCATTCCAAATGAAAAGCGTACTTCTCGTACCGAAAACATGCATCGTTTTACGAATGCTGAGATAGTAGAGATGCACTTTCAGTAGAATAAATTTGATATTGAGACTCGCACAACTGCTGTACTACCAACGACATTGTTTCTTACCTGCACCTCTGTGACCAGAGAATCCGCCGCTTTTTTAACATATACAAAACTCCAGGTATCTTTGAAGAATGTTCGACAATTAATGCTGCTTCGGTGTCAAACACAAACTGCTACAAATAATAGAAACTTTGAACTCCTTTGTGAAACCCTATTGTACGTTGCTTGCCAGTTGTACTGCATTCTGTACTGTGTTGCTTCCACCTCCTAAGAGTGTTCTGCCGAATCACCCTTTCATTTTTGGATATGGTTCATATCGATGTTCTCTACCTTTCCTCAAAATTTGTGCGTTGTGCTTTAAGACACGTAGTGAAATTTGTATATGCATGTACTCATGTATTTAATTTACTGCAAAGCAAACTTAATAACAATCAACAACCTGAGTGTTATTACTTTATTAGCTAAAAATTTTAAAGTTAGAAACCATGCTATTCTGATACTAGTTCCCGATCTCCATTATCTGTCACCTTATACAGTTCCCCTTCAGCAGTATGAATATATTTAGTCATTAATTTATCTTCATATACTCTGTAGTACATCAAGCAAGGATAATGAAACTTCCGACGAAAGGCATCCGCTATACGTTTAATTTCAGAAATGTTATTATAATTCCTCACAAAACATTCAACGTTACGAGTTTTATATTCATCATAAGGTTTCTTCGGTAACTTCGCTGAAAAACAAGATACTTTCTCAGTAATTCCTTCCTTGTATAATTCTTTGCCAGCTGCCCAAGCTCTATCCAGTTCCGAAAGCCCATTTTCATCTCTGTCTTCATAAGTGCAGGAAAGGACCCATTTTCCCTTCAAAGATTGATCGTTATCCATTTTCTCTAGAAGCAGACGTTGTCGATGAAATACCTGAGATGGCCGGGATTCAGCATCTGTGTAAAAGGTTTCATAAATAACATTTATTGTGTAAGAAAGAAAAGTGGTTTATTCAGCATTTTCAAAAAGGAATATAAATTATAAACAATGTATGATATTATTTCTTATTATGAAATAGTTTTCACTCATGTCGTAACTTTTAAAGTCAATGAACACTAATAGTCCATTATAAATATATTTCCTGTTATAGACAGATTAGTATAGACATGTTATAGACAGTTTGATTAGTGGTATGCATACTTCTTCTCAAATGTAGTATGGATTGAATTGAAATAGTTATATGAAGTACGGCACCACACGCAAAAGCTGTCTTCCGAAGGAAAAGGATGTCTTTTTGGAGGACTGTATAAGGCGTACTGTTTTGTATTCATGTTAGACATGAGAAAAGGACGAAAACTGAACAGAATGATGAAACTGCAGAATATTCGCAAGAATTTGAGCCCAAGTCGAACTACCAGTGTTCAGCGATATTAACACCCTATCTCTACTAGGTATAAAAAGTGTTAGCTATTTTATCAAACATGTTTCTATAAAAACTTTACATAAGCCAACTAAGCCGTTACATTTAGGCTTAGAAATAATTTTCCATTTTTTGCAGTGGACCCTTAATTCTCGAATTTGATTCGCTCCTGAAAGCTATGCATCCTCCGAAACGTTCATAACACAAAACGTTTAGTGTAGTCCCCTAAGGTTTCAAGCTCCCCTGTCACCATTTACTCCTATGGAGGGATGTGGTTTCATGCGGACACTATACGGGAATCACTAAAACTCAGAGACTTTTGATGGAAGAATTTCAGTAAACCACTGCATTAACAGAACAGGCACTGAATTGGTATAAACGAATACTCGAGTTTTATTGAACGAACCAGAAGTGAAGCCTACTAGTTTGAGATATTTAAAAATGCCGTCCTAAAAGCATTCGTCGTAGTAAACAACAGGGCTATGTTAGAAGCAAGCTTTTCAGTAAATAGCAAATGCAAGTCAAAGACCTTACTGAGTTTATGCTAAGGAGAATTCAAATTTTTAATGTGCTATGTGGTAAAAGGCCCAATACAAAAGTAACTCAAGTTATTTTGCCTACAATTGCTAACCTCAAATTCAAGATTTCTTTGAGTTAAGAAACAGAGCAGGCTCGAGAGTTTGTTTGAGCTCGTGGTAAATTTCGAAAGTAGGAGGGTTTCTGAAAATACATTTTGTAAGATATGGCCAAAAGGCGAAATGAAAATTTCATAGGCCTGGACCATAATTCATGGAAATAAACGTTTTGAAAATAGGCAAAAATTTTTAACCGTAAGTTGCGATCGCCCAAAAAAATGCAAAAAAGGAAACAGGGGGAACTTTTTTTATAGTTAGGTTTGGTATAAAGCAAATCATACTAGGATTATCTGATTAAGGGGAGGGATAACTTCGTGAAGGGTTTTCTAAGGGAAACTGGCTCGTAACTGACTTGGAATCGAGCCCAGGTCGGAACTACCAGTGTTCAGCAATTTTACAACTCGGCCGCTGGTGTATAACAGGGTGAAGGAAGTAAGGAGAATTTAAACTGTTCAGTGGTACTGAAGATAAATGTACACAATTACCCTGGAGGCTAGCAAAACTCTCTATAGTTCAACTAAATACCTCAGGAATCGAAAATTAGGCTCTACCTGTAATACAAGTATTGATAAATAACGTTCCAGCGGATGCACTATATGACACCGGGACTACTATATGCAGTTCCTGGCCGAGAATTTGTTTCGAAAATACTTCAGGAGATATAGAATGTATGAGGCTTGGGGAGCAAAAGTTGTTGTCGACCAAACCAAGCCCTGTACAAGCGTAGGAAAAGTTATATAGCATATGCAAATAAAGAACGGCAGCCTAAGGTAGTACTTTTCCTTGTAAAATACCTCTAAGTAATCTTTTGTTCTAAAATATATCGTTTTAAAATAATCCTAAAAGTATATTGTAAAATATACTTTAGGGATGAATTTTTTAAAGTTGACGGGGGCCAAAATAAATTTTTAGGAGATGACAGTGTATCTGTAGATAAAGGAAGTGGAAGAAAATAGCACATCGTCCAGAAATTTAGTTTGAATCACCTACCAACGGAAGGCAAAAACAAGTTGGAACACTTCCTAAGCCATTTTTCTAAATTATTTGACTATAATCCAGGCCGCACACAAATTGGGAGCCACAACATTGGAACAGGTAATTTCCCCTGTAAAAGCAAAGCCTTATGGTTGTGGCAAAGAACAAAGATTTGAAAAACATGCACAAGAAATAATACAGAATAAGACAATATTTCTCTTAATTAGCCCTTAAGCTAGCCCTATAGTACTATGCCGGAAGAAGAGGAATCTCTTACCTACTGACTGTAATGCGTGGCGTTTCACAGTTGATTATCGAAAAGTAAATAGTATTGCTAAATATCCTATTTATTCACTACCAATAGTAGAAAAATTAAATCAACGACTTATACGACAAAGTCAGATCTTACTTGATATTTCGGAATTTGTGTAAAATCAAAGGATGTACTGGAAATCGCATTTAACATAACGTCAGGCGTTTATACCTTTTTAACAATATCGTTTTGGCTTGTGCGGGGTTCCCACTACATTTCTGAGGGCCATGAATATAATACAATTTGTCCTCGGAAAAAGTACTTTTATTTATCTAGATGAGATAATCATAACTAACGAGATTATAGACGAACATATTAGAGATTTGTACGAAGTATTTCCATTTCTAAACGAAGCAGGATTAAATATAAAATATTTTAACATTTAATTTTGCTGTCAGGGAACTTTGTTACTTAGGCTATATGGTACCGGAAGAGGGAATCAAGACAGAAGGTTAAAAATTAACTGCAATAAAAAATGACCAGTACTAAATTTAACAAAAAAGTTGTCCTCCGTTTTAGATATGTGTTCTTATTATAAGACTTTTATCAAAAATTTTGCAAAAATAGCTAAACCACTTTTAAAATTAAGAAGTAAGAAAGCCAGATTTACTTGGTGCCGAAGCAAATGCAGCAGTCAAAAACCTTAAGCAAGCGCTAATTCAAGCGCTGAATGACCAAAAAGCAAAATGATCATATCTTGAGGATCAACAGTTCTTTCTTACTGGATATTGGGCTGAAGGGTTGATGACTAAATGATATTCTTTTTTAACTTTTCTAGATGAGTATAATTTCTAATTCTTTGCAACAATTGTCTTCATTCTGCACTGGTAAGTGTTTTATCTCAAATATTCATATGCATGACGAGCTGTAAAGAGAAAACGCTTTACGTTAAAATTAAAGGGAACATTATTAGAAATAAGTAGAATGAATACCGCCAAGATGATATCTGCCAAAATTAAAACTTATCTAGATCTGCAAGTGTTAAAACGACTTCAAAATTTACTCTCCAAATTTGTACACAAGATGAAAATTTAAAAAATCCGACCGTGGAAATGCTAAAAATGCATCACAGACATAATCCATCATTCACAGAAGCCTACATTTTTTTCAGTGTCTAGAAACATCCTTAAGAGAAAGCATGATAAATTTTCTAAAAACTATTCACAGTTTGCCTATTTACTGCTCATGAGGGTTGTTGGGATAACATCTGAATTTGAGACGTCGAAGAAAATGTAAGAGATTATGTCTTTCTTAAATACAACGTAAATTATATTTTCATCGACGAAGCTGGGGTGTTTTATAAAATGACACCAGAAAAAATGAAAAACGGAGAAAGTATAGCTGTAAATTGTCTGTCCCCTTATAGGAGGTAGCAGTGGCTGCCTACTAGGTGCCTCCACAATAAAATGGTCATCACTTCTGGACTTAGGAGTGGGCCAATGCTGAAAAAAGGCAAGTGCCCTCCATTCGATAAAAAAACTCTGAATAACTATTGTTGTACTGATAGTTGAGAATAATGACTTATTTTGAATATACAATCATCAAATATTATAACAGAGTGGTCACAAACTAGGTAGTCTCGAATTCGCAACATTAACGGCCTGAAAACTAAGTCATAATAATTATCACATGCATAAACAAGCCGATAATAGTAATTCCAGTCCTCTGCGCTAAGTTTCAATACCCTAAATTCATCAGCACTGGGTACCCGTTACCACTGCGACTTAATTGCGACAAGATTTACTGTATATCGTTTGGTAAGATGCACCTTTTAGAACCACTTTTTTTTAAATGAAAACACTTTTTGTTGCTTACCATCGTCAAAGTTTCTTGACCGTCGCCATGGTAATTTCCTTTCTGCCATTTTCGTGAATCTTCAAACTGTTAATTTTTAATCTATAAAAAACGATCCTAAATTTAAAGATAAATAATTTACTATCAATTACTTTTTTAATCTACTCTAAAATAATACCAAACTTTTTCAATAAAAATAAGTAACAGAAATACAAATTACAAATACATTTTTGTGACTGGTAACAAAATTACGCTAATACTGTCCGAAAAAAGCTCTTGCTCAAAACTAATTTCTTTACGATTGACGTAAAATTTGTAATTTATCTATTCTTTTTTACTTATTTATTTAAATTACAGCATTTCCTGCCAGAATGAAAATTTAGGTCGCTTGTATTTAAGCGAGAGTTTGGGATTGTTTTAATCAGAGCGTGTTCTGACTGCTGAAGGCCACGTTACTACAGCATATTCTAAGACAGCATTTCTGTCTACGGCGTTGCTTTATTCTTGCAGATTCCGCTGTCACGCCGGCTTAGGTTAGAGCCAACTTGCGAGTTTAAATATCTCTGGGTAGCCTTTAATAAGATTAATAACTGTTTTTGTATTGAGTTTTAATTCAAAATTCAACTTTTGAGTTTACTCCATAAATTCTGGCAGTTCTGTAAGCATCAGGAGTGCCTTCTGTTCAATTTATTTGAGTTCTTGAAAAAACTGTCTTTTACACTCTTAATACGTTTCTGCTTGCTTATCTAAACATAGCGCTAAGTCGCTTAGGTCTGAGGAATCTTGACATAGTATATGTTACCACAACAAGTGAGATATTGCAAATTAATTAATTTATTGTTTAGCGTGTAGAGACATTAGGTATTTTTGAAGCAGAAGTCGTGAAAAATGAACAACGCTTTAGCCGGGACTCGAACCACGGACCACTGGAATACGCGCCTAGCGGGCTGACCACTACACCACGAAGGCATACCAAGAAGGTGGGAGAAATACCTTATATACTCCCCCTTTTAAAGGTTCAGGGGACCCAATCGCAAAATCCCGGTGTTGGAGAATCATCATACACCAGCTTTTTAGTTCGGGCACCAGTGTAGATGCATTAGGTTATTTGGAAGCAGGAGATGTGAAAAATGAGCAACGCCATCGCGGGAGTCGAACCACGGACCTCTGGAATATGCGCCAAGCCTGCTGACTACTACACCAAGAAGGTATGCGAAGAAAGTGGGAGAAATACCTTATAAGTGTTATGGTTCATATGGTGTTAAAAAATTCTCACAAATTTTATATTTATTTAATTTTACTTATTTTTACTTTACCTCTAGGAAATTCCTAGGAATTCCGTGGAATCCGGGACTCCGCGGAATACACTTCAATGACCCCTAATGACACTTAATAATTAAGACTTTTAATTTTTTTCCAGCTATCAAATATCCAGTTTCCTTCGATATACAATGAAAACTTAATTTATATTGGGATTTACTATTGTTACTATTTTTTCGTAGCAAATAAAGTTTTGCAGAGTAACCTTTTGGAATTTTTAAATATTTTATATTATCTTCCTTAATATCAATCACAATATATTTTATTCTTATTATACAGTTTTACAATTATACTGCATATTAAAACTGAACTAACTTTACTTTCTAATTGCACAATTTTACTCCTTTAGGTATAAAACGATAGTGATTTTAAGATAATCATGGTTGTAAATAAAACTTGAAGCTCTGTTTGTAACTTGTAACCACCAAATAAAATATCGTTTTTGTTAAATAGATCCATTTTAATCAGATGTTGTTGGTTATCTCAATTATGTTAATCCTGTTGACAACTGAAGGTTTACTAATGACCAGTTGCATTAATGTTTTCATAATGTTTCTAAAATGTAATTTTCCTAAGTAATTTAGTTTTCATAATGTAATTTAGGTCGCTTGTATTTGAGCGAGAGTTTGGGATTGATTTAATCAGAGCGTGTTCTGCCTGCTGAAGGCCACGTTACTACAGCATATTCTCTGCTGTAGTAATTACAAACATGAGCGTAACCAGTTTTCAAACAGAAGGCGGTGTATGACATTTGTGGGTATTATTTTGATCCGGATTGCGGATTAACTGTACCTGTCCGAAAAAAAAAACATTAAAGTTATTTATTTAGTAATGACGGAAAATCACTACCATAAAAGATCGGCACAAAGCAAAACTGTCTAATGAAAGCGAAAAAAAAGGAAAAGAAAATACGTGAGACAACAGCGGTGATAGCGTATGATATTATATTATTTACGAGATATTTTTATTCAATTTAGTATGTAATTTAACTGTAAACAACCCAAAAAATATAATTATTGTTCAATAAATGACAAAACCTTTTAACAAACTTCTTTATACAAGTTTGAATTCGATATCATTCCTCACGTTTTCTTCTAAAAGCAATTTATAACTTAGTTATAATGTCATTTATAACTTATTTTCTCCATTTCATTGATGTTTATTCTTTCGATATTTATACTGTGCTTCTTTTTTTTTTCAATACTGTGTTAATTTACATAATCAAATTAACATATTCTCTAGATTCAATTGCTTGAAAATACAGATAAGTTTAATATTATCTATATCTATCTATATATTATATTATCTATAAATTTACTATACTCATTTATTTTTCTGCTAATTATAATATACGTTAACCCTTTTTCATGGCCTACCAGCTGTCGAGTGTTAAAATCCCTAAACACTAGTGGTAGATCGATACTGGTTAAAAGTTCGGCGAATTGGCTGGCTGAATGACTGTTTTGTGGTTTTCATCTAATTTAAAATCAATAGCAGCCTAATAATAACAGCCAGTTTCTTTTAAGGAGCCTTCCAGGAAAATATTCCTTCTCTTGGGCAGAGTGTCCTGTCTTGTTTTGCCACAATTCAAGCAATGAAATTTAAAAGGCTAATCCTAGTTCTTATGCCTTTTGCCTGCCTTAAGTTTAAGGGAAAAGCGGGCATTTAAATATTTTCTTCATAATTATCAGGAAATTTTGCATTTATCTGCTATTTGACATAAGTAAAATTGCAATTTGTCATGTGCCTTTAAAAATACTGAAAATCAGCTGCAATTTTACGTTTCTTTTAAAAAAACTAAATAAAAATCTTTTAAATTTTCCAGCCTTCCTTTTTATTTTGATATTATTACTACTGAAACTTATACATAAACATATCTAATGATTAATTTTTTAATTCCATAAGTATCATGAAAATAACTTGTAAAATTTTTTCATTTTGAACAAAACTTTTAAACACACGGAGTATTTTCGAAATGCAAAAATCCATATTTAAAGCTGATTTAAAGTATTTTTTTTATTTTTGCCTTAGTGCTTAACCACTTAAAGACCTCCTAAAGTGTGCTTAAGTATTTGAATGCTATTATAACTTTGCATAAATATTTTATCACGAAGCAAAAAAAAAAATAATAATAATAAAAATAAAAAATAAAAACATTCGTATGACTATTTTTTTTTTTTCTGAATTCAAAATCCCCGATCCTCTTAACCGTAACTTCAAACTATCCCGTAATGACGCCTGCAGTACTACCTCGGTAAACTGAGATATAACTGCAGCTCCATTTCATCACCTTAAAAATTTTAACGTACTAGTAACTCCAAAAATATATAAGCATACCCTTCAGTAAAGATTGACGAGAAAGGCAATTTAAATATTCTTTTTCATTTCTACTTGGGAAAAATTGTAAGAAACTAATAAAAATTTGTTATTGTACAAACAGCGGTTTTAGCACTCTTTACTTCCTTGTACGAAGTAAAATTGTACGTTGTAATCCCGAAAAACTCCGGGTAGCATATTTCAACAAAAATATCAATTTGGCCGCTATGGAATGCAATTTAACGATGTTTTTGCTTGACATCTGTATGTAAGGACAGAATAAAGGACTCCATTTCCCAAAATGAATTATAAAACTTATTTAAAATCGATTCAAAGGAGTTTTCCCCATGCTGTCTCTATGTACGTACGTATGTATAAATGTATCTCGCATAACTCAAAAATGAGTAGCCTCAGAATGTTGACATTTTGTATATAGGATTGTTATAATATGTACATGTGCACGTTCCTTTCTGGTTGCAATCTGCCTTACCAAAAGTTTATAAATATATATATTTACCCACTCTGTTACTCAGCTCAGTTTTTTTTATTCTTATATGCTGTTAAATTGCGCATTTTTTGCTTTAAAAATGATTGAATTGTTGTTCTTATCTTCGGTTAAGATTTTTATGCCTTAGTACATCTACATGCAATATTTGTAGAATCATCAACAATTTAAAAGTTTTTTAAGTGCGGCTAAGCACTTATTTAACTATAACATGCTTTATTTTTACCATATGAGCCACATTTGTTTACATTTGAAGTTCAGCAGAATAGTGGATTTGTTGCCAGACTAAAAAAACTATGCTTCGCAATTACAAAGATGCCGCCTTCTTTTATTATTGCGAATTAAATCATGTTTAATCCATTCTAGAGTTTATTCGAGGAAATAAGTCTTTAAGATTTACTTTGCCTTGTTGCGAAGTAAGAACTGAATTAACTGGATGAGAAATACCGAATCTTCTGTGAAAAACTGTTTATTTTTGTTCGTTTGCTTAATTTCTTTTACGCGTCGTTTTAGATTTATCATAGCATTTGAATGGAACATGTGGCAACAATTAGGTAATTCTTCAGATTATGTACATAGTTTTTGTGCATGTTGAGTTATAAAATGACTGAGATGTGAACCTAGCACCAGACAGTCGCTATGGTAAACAAATATAGTGAATTTTAAACTATCGTGGTTTATGCGCTATCGAAGGAGTAGATTTAATTCAATCCAATAAGTTTAAATGAAATGCAAGAAAAAATATGTATAATTTAACATTCCGTACAAGGAAGTCATGTGGTGTACACATCAGATTTTTTTTCCTGTAATTAACATAACATTGGTGTACCAGCATATTTACTCTTAAGTGCAAAATCTAGCTTCCAAGAAACAGAATTTGGCGTAAAATATTTTCAAAACTATAAGAGATTTCGCATTTCCTGAGCGTTAACGGAACTAGTAGTTTATACGACGGAATCTACACAGTTAAATATACTAGGTTTAGAAATATACATTTTATTATATACAATATATTTTTCTATAATTTTAACAGAAGTTCATCACTTACCTGATTAATATCACTTGATGTTAGATCTGTCAGCCTCTTTAACTGACACTTTAGTAAATAATGATAACTAAGTATTATCAAAAGGCAGTAAAAGAGCTTATCTCATTGTTTTAGTTTACAAAAAACCTTTACACCCAAGATAGATGTATTTTAGTTCAAACTGCTGATAAAAAAAATTTCATCGATAAAAATTAAATTCAATATCAATACATTTTGCTTTTTATTTGTGGTAATGTGAAAGAAGCTGCTAGAAGTCATAGCTCTTAACTACATTGAGTGATCTTGAAGATTGAATTATCTTAGATGTTCTGAATTTTCCTAATATTGTTGCATGTTTGCAAAGAATTATCAGATTTGCTCGTGACTGCTCGTAGTGTGTATCTTTCGTCAACATCAAAAGTTTCGTTTCGAAAGATCTTTGGCTTAATTTATTACCGATTTATCATGTTTAGTGAATTAAAAAAAACTATCTTTATGTGCTGAAATAAATTCCTTTTGTCCTTAACTATTAGTGTTATCTGAAAATGTTTTATTCCTTTTAGTCAATCAGGAAAAAACAGCTATGTACGATTTTTCACAATTATAAATTTATCTACCCTTTTTTTTACCTTTCATTTAATAAAATTTTCTATATCTTGCTTTATTTTCTACTGTTTTCTTAATCATACCCTGGGATACCATTATTTTTGCTAAGGGCTGCAACAGAATCTTCTTTAGTTCAGAACTCTTAATACAGAACATAACAGGTTCTTAATACAGAACATCCAAACGGTAATTTTCAATAAAATAACACTCGGTCACAGACTGCTGGTCTCAGTCTGAATGCACTGTAAAATCAGCAAGTGATTGCTTATCCATCCTGATCCCTCGAGCTCTCAAAAATCGAGCCTGTTGGATACCACTGGACGTTGCGTCCGTTAAATACCTCTTCTCCTTCTAGAAACGAAGAGCAATTGTGCGCTCACTCTAAAAATGCTAAGCACATGATACCATATGGCATTATTCGGTTTGTAGCCGTTCCTCAATAAACACGAACGCCGGCTAGCTTTAAAAGTATTTATTAATAGAGCACACAGGAACGGGTACAAGGAAATATACATAAATATTAAACATATAACGGAACATTAAACATTCGAATTACAGACATCTACTATATGCCAAACTAACATGTTCGCGGCTGGAGGTCGACTGACTTAGACTGTTTGTCTTCGCCGCTAGGTGGCGTTCAATATAATTCGGTTACGGTTAAATAGTTCTGTTACAGGTTTGGTTTTATTACGGGAAACACGTGAGGGCAATGTGCCTAGGGGAAGGCATGCTTTCTTGGCTGACTTTCTAGGGGAACAAGCTCGTATCCACTTTGCGTATGGGAAAATTCCCCAAAACGCTCATGCAGTAAGGCCGTTCGTCTGGAATCAATCCCAGATCGAACTACCATTGTTCAGCAACTTTAGTGTACGGTCACTAGTGAGCTGCTTTTGTTCGGATGCTCATCGGTTAGATGCAAGGAAATGAGATAACAGAACATGTCTGATACCATATAAATGTAAATACGACAGCATTGTACAACTTTGAATATTAAATTCTTTTAAGTGCTTGATTATTGAATTATATTAAAATTTGGTCGATTCCCACTCATTCTTTTAGAGTATGTCATTTTACTTATCAAGTAATGTATGCAGTTTAGCAAAACAGTGCGAAAAAATAAAACAATCTTCTTTCTCTTTGAAAAGTATAATGGAATTTCTCTTGAAATTAAAGCTGGAGAGAATAAGGCTGATATTTAAAATTAGACAAAACAAGCTATTAGTTTGACGTAGATTTTGAAACAAGTTGCGCAGATACAGTTCTCTTTGTTTCAGACGCAAAACGTTTGGATTTCTGAGCTAGAAGAGCCATTTTCTAATTACCTTAAAAATTGATAGAGGTGTATTCAAAATCTAAGTAAAAGTAATCTTTTATACTTAATTCTAAATATCATATTGGCGTGTTTTTCTTCCGATTTGAAGATGATCATTATTGGTATTTTATAGATTGATATGCTGGCTGTATGTGCAATAACAGAAAGATGTAGCAAAATTTGTAGCCTTTCACTTCAACTATTTTATTGTTTTGTAAACATGGATGGAATTAAATTTTTCTTTGACGTAAATCTTCTGCTTTTTTGCAATCAGGTAGCAAACAATATTAGGTATTTAGGAAAGCGTGTGCTGAGTCTTATGTAACTGCAGACAGCGACAAGAACGTTCACCTGAGTCTTTAACAAAATCCTGAGAAATAGCTTTTTGGAGCCTTAAACAAGTAAATAAGACTCGGCTGGAGAGAAAAATGCGTTTGTTCTTGAAGCAATTCTATTTCAGGAAGAACGTCCACAAGAAATCGGAAAAAAATTTAAATGACTTAACTCAATTCAATCTTCTTAGTCAATCTTCAAAATGTATCACTCAGCACACGAGCCAAAGCTCACTGAAGCTGCCAATTAGAACGAGATATCCGTGATATGCTTTTAACAAGAGCTCTGTTTTTGGACAATGATGACCGTTAACTACACTTACTTGGAAAGCCCACTTACTAATTCATTACTACTACATAGCAAATGCTACCTGACTGTTAATGTAAGTTGCTGTTATTCGTAATATTAATAATTATCATGTTTTTCATATAGTATTATTAAATACACAACATTTTAATATAACAATTGTTCATGTTTTGGAAAGCGCAACCAAAGCAAACTGAAATTAGTTACTGTAAACCTTCTTTTAACTATTTTTTTGTCTGAATGTTTATACCAATGGTTGTATCCAAAAACTTTTTTTTTACTTTTACACTGATAAGGAGGACTACTGACCGGGAACAAATCCTTGCAGTATGATGTCAGCCCTGTAGAAGCCATAACGGCATTTATTGAGTCTAAATAAAAAAAACGATTACAGAGTCACATCTAGATAGGGGATACAAAGGACTACCTTGAATACGTATAACATTCTTAATTGCGTAGAATAAAAAAAAATTAAAAAAAAAAACACTTCGAAGTACAGAGCTGCATTGATACAAAACTGGTTAGGGTAAAACAAAAACAGTAAAACTCAAGACTAACAATGGAATTTCAAGCCTGCAATTATACATCACGCTGACTTACTATTATACAACTTACTATTATTACACACATTACCTTAAAATAAAAAATAAAAATACATGTTATCTAATATATTACTAGAATACTGAACAACACACTGACATAGTAAAGCTAATACTACAAATAAAACACACTATATACACTGCTCGTATCAGAAACGTAGACAATTCTGTACATGATGCTGTACTGTAATGATAAAACTAATCGAAAGAACTTTAGACAATAACCTTTGGAAGCAGTCACAGTGAAAAGTAGGAAGATAATATATTGTAGCAGAGCTAGAATGCTGAGTCAGTTCAAAACATTAAATCCAATAATACATTTCAGTACGTATTTACAAAGTTCTACAACCAAGAAAGTCTAGTTCAAGTCTACTATTATACATCACACTTACTTACCATTATACAACACTAAACTAAATACGATGCTCCACATTAACAGAAAATAAATTATACAACGCACGTAATGGAATACTGTATATACACTGAAATGAAATGGCGAATACTACAAAATAGCAATCAATATACAATGTGCTTATCAGAAAGATGGCTCTGCGGCTACGAATATTTCTTAGAAACTGTTACATTTTGCACAATACTGTAACAAAATATTTGCACCCAATATTTACTATTATACCGCAAACTTATTTGAAAGCATAACACAACGCACTTACTACTTAACAGGCCAATGCACTAAGACAATATATAAATTGAAATGCACAGAATACAATACACAAATTAGGTAAACACAACAAAATTTAATGATTAATAATGACACAAGTGACATTGAAGTACAAATAGACAGACAGTGATTGTGGTAATCTGCATCTAGGAGGTAACATGTTCCAGCAAAGTTATTCATGTACTGCACTATACATGGCTTTCATGCATAAACGTAACATAGGTACAATGATATGCCATTAGAGTATCTGAAGTTGTCCTAATTTGAGTAGTTGAACGTTATCGTAAATAGTAAGATATTAATTTGTAAGTTAAGAGTTATGAAAGCTACTGATCTTCTATAGTTATTGGTTTAGAATTGCCTGCAGTACCTGCTGTTGACACCACTTCTGTTCAACTGAATTCTCGAGCACAAATGTAATGTCTGATTAAACGCGAGCTTACTTTTCTTGCGGGTGGCTGACCATCCGGACCAGTGTGCTTCAGTGGGTTTTTTTAAGTGAAATAGTGTCGTGAGAGGGCATTCGAAAGCAAAGTGATCTGGATCACCTAGTGTTCCACATCTACAACTGTCTGAAGTAGCTTATCTGAAGCGCCGTAAGTAGCTCGGCAATGGTCCGTGTCTAGTTAAGAAGTGCGTAAGATGAGCACTACTGGTGACCAGATTCAGACCAACTTTGGGGAAGAAACGAAAGGTTCTGCGGCCTGCAGTGGAGTTGTTCCATCTCTGTAGCCAAATTTCTAACATTTTGAGTTTGGTAATTTTTTTTAAATAGGAAACTGAGACTGGGGGTGTTTCAGGCATATTCAAGTCGTTAGCTGCTAAGCAAGCCTATCGGTCTCTTCCTTTCCAGTAATACCTACATGCGCTGAAACCCAGCTCAGGTACGGTCGTTGGGACTCAGGCATCTGAAGTAGAGTATCCCTAGTAATGTGGACAGAATCCGCTTTGCTGCAGAGTTCTTAAATGGCCAGTAGGCTTGATGCTGAATCACTCAGTATCCTGACTGGTCCTGTTAAATTCTGCTTAATGTAATCTAATGTTGCCTTAATTGCTACAAGTTCCGCCTGAAATACACTATTGTAGTCTGACAGCCTCTGTTACCATGTGTAGCTGATATTATTGCCTCGCATGACGCAGAAACTGATACCTGTGCCAAGCTCCGTTTTGGAACCATCAGTATAAAGACAAATTTCATGCCTAGCCGGAATTAAGGGCTTTATGGTGATTTTGTCATCATAACTTATGTCCGCCGGATGTCCCACGGAACGAGGGAAATGATCTTCGTAATCAAGAGCGCAGTAATGGGTGTTTCACAAGATAAAATCTTCTTTTAAGCATAGGATCCGTCCATGTCCAGCCTCCCTCTCCACGACAAGATCCAATGGTGGTAACCCAGCGAGCGCCTGCAATGGATCTGTCGAGGTGGTCCTATAAGCTTTAGTAATCATGAGGGGTTGGAGACGCTGAATGGAATAGAGTTTCCTCCTCAGGTGTCCAGTGAGATGAGTACCCCATGCTGAAGACCCTCTCTGTTATTGCGATACCAGATCTTCAACATGTTTGGTCTAATGCCCCAATACATGCCAGTAGTTTGTTTCATGTTATTGGTGAGAGATACTACTTCTTGGTGTATATTTTGCAAATGTGGAAGCCAGTTGAGGCGGTTGTCTATGATGGCCCCTAGATATTTCAGCTGGGAAACAGTCCTGACTGGATGACCTAATAATCTGATGGTTGGATTCCGCCTCAGTGGACCTTTACGCCCTATGAGTAAAATGTTAGTTTTTGACGCTGAAATTTCCAAAACTAATATTCTAATTACAGATGAATTCAACTATGAAAATTTTGTGCCAATTAACTAAATTCCTTTAGAATTAAAATGATAACCATAGTGTTCTCCCGAATGAACAGAGCGTGAAAGTGGATCGCGCATTAACCGAGAGGTATGTAAAAAAAAAGTTAGGTTTATTTATTACAAACTGATTGAAAAATACTGTTGAAAATGGGCAGTGCAAAACAAAACTCTTTGTGGAATATATAAAAAGGAAATGAAAAGTGCTTGGTCTAACATTTGTGATAACAGCTAACTCATAATCATTAATAACTTAATTTGATCATTTCTGATTATATTTATTTTCCCTCTGTTTATAGTTTGTTCTTTCTCGTTTAGAATATTGATTTAATTTACGTAACCAAATAAGCTGATTCCCCAGATTTCATTGCTTGAAAACACAGGCAATTATGAATGTTATTTTTACCTTAATTATAATACGAGTTATTCATTTTTTTCTATATTTTTAACTGCCCTCGGTTTAACCATAATTTTGAGTTAACCACAAACCTCGTCCTCGCTTAATGAGAGATGAATGAAAATAAATCCAAATGCTTCTGTCCTCAATTTATAGTCACCAGCAGCCAAGCTGTAAATAATTTATAATACCAGCGGCCAAGCTGTAAAAGTTCTGAACACTGGTCATAAGGACCGGGGTTCAAATCCTGGGGAATGGGCTGGCTGCATGTACGTTTCCGTGATTTGCATAGTGTATAACAGGTATACGAGCCAGTTCTCCCTCAGAAAGTCCTCCACGAAACCATCTTTTGACACATAGGCGAAGAGCCCTCGTGAAGCTGTGAGGCATTCGAGAGATAGCATTGTAATCGAACATACCAATACCAATATAGTCAGTCTGCAAACGATAATGCCGAGTATAGAATAACCTTTGAACTTCGAGAAAAATTGCGATTTTCCCTCCTAAAGCTTCCGAATTTCTTATTCCTCTATATTAATTATAATATGACAAAAACGTGAACTGCTCTATCTGGTAGCGGTTACAAATAAGTATTCTAAGATACTCCGTTAAGCTTTGTGCTATGCTGAAGTGTACTGTTGTTTAGTTATAATAAAAATATTCATGTGTTACAAAAATAGTTAGACAATCCTAATACGTATTTTTTATACTTTTAACCTGTGAATTGGAAAAAAAAATGATGCGAAAATTTTATAACGGTTATGTTCTTGAATCACATACATATTGATCAAAAAAGATTGGTTGGTGCTGCCATCTATCGATGTCGTAAAAAGGTAATTTTATTGTTACTAAAAATCATCAGAGAAGCGTTGAATATTTGTATATGGAAATGTTGCTTTGCAAACTGCCTGCATGAGAGGCAAGGCATATGAAAAATCTTAAAAATATTTGCTTAATTCTTAAAATTTAGCTTCGTTTTAGTTAGGTATAGAAGCCTCAAAAACTAAGTTAGCGCTTTTTGCTACCCTGTAGGTATGTAACAGCAAATATGATGTAACTACATCTACAGCAATATAGCTAACTGCTGCTGAGCTTTTTTATAGCTATCTGCAAAATGAAATCCTGAAATTTTGCAAAATGAAATCCTGAAAATATTGCTAACTCTTCTTATTTTATTTGGAATCAGATTATTTATCATGATTAATTTTTTTTTAAATTTCATGCCAAATTTTTATTGAAAGTTAATGAATAAAAATTTCGTAATTCTGAATACCACTTTAATTATGACATTTTCATGAAAAAAAGAAAAAAAATGGAAAAAAGAAAGAAAGATTTGTGTCTTTTATTTCTGGTATCACACCGTATAGATGTGTTTATTTCTGCAAGCCTGTGATATCCTCCTTCACTGCATCTATCTCTACGAGTAATTTTGTTGTAACATATCTGTATCTGCATATCTTATTGTATTAATACTTAATTGTTTTCACAATGGTTAAGAATTTTTTCCTAGAGGTTTAGAGGTTTACCAGATGATACCAGATCGCTGTGATTTCTCACAATAGTAGTTCAAATACGTTTCAAGTTAGAGTGAAGAGGGTGGCTGAATTATCGTTTTTGGTGATTTTATGTGTAACATGAATATGAGCTACTTTCTCTTTCTACGAATGTTTTTCTGCCCTTAGGTTGAAAGGAGCCTAAGTATGTCTTTCCATAATCTAATAAATCCTATATTCTATTGCTTCATCTTCGATTGCATCTCCCGGTGTCACTGGTTAACATATTTCTATCCAAGATCCAATGACCTGAATCCTAATTTTCCTTGCATCTTTAAATCATAGTTGTACGCCTGTTTTTGTATCAAAGGATTTTATCCTTTTTTCAAAGTTCCTGGGGTACATATACAGGGTATTTCAACAAATCAGTTAAAAACTTTCAGGAGAGAAAAGAGCACACCCAGACGAACGAAGATCACATAGCAATGCCTAATCGATAAAGCTTTAATAAAAATATTTCTGCTATCACAACGTGTAAATACATGTTTTATTAAAAGTATATAAATATATATATGTATATATATCTATATATATCTATATATATATCCACTCTGTTACTCGGCTCAGTGAGCTCAGTTTTTTATTCTTATATGTTTGCAAATTGTGCATTTTTTGCTTTAAAAATGATTGAATTATGTTGTTCTTTATCTTTCAGTTAAGGTTTTTATGCCTTTAGTAAATCTGCATGCAAGATTTGTAGAATTATCAACAATTTAAAAGTTGTTTAAGTGCGGTTGAGCCTAATCATTTTTCCCATTGCAGTCATATTTTTTTACATTTGAAACTTAGAATAGTGGATTTGTTCCCAATCTACACAAACTAAGTTTCACAACAACAAAGATAACGCCTTCTTTTATTATTACGAATTAAATCATGCTTAATCCATTCTGGAATTTATTCGAGAAAATAAGTGTTTAAGATTTACTTCGTAATTTTTAATATAGATATTTTGAGTTTTTATGTAATGTTGCCTTGTCACGAAGTGAGAACTGAATTAATTGAATACTGAATCGTCTGTAAAAAATTTTTTCTTTGTTTGTTTGTTTGTTTAATTTCTTTTACACATCGCTTTAGATTTATTAAAGTATTTAAATAGAACATGTGGCAACGATTAGGTAAGTCTCCAGGTGATATACATAATTTTTGTGCATTCCAGGTTATAAAATGAATGAGATGTAACGTTGTTAAGTGAACCTAGCGCCAGAGTGTCGCTATGGTAAAAAAATATAGTGAATTTTAAAGAGTGCCTTTATTCTATTGTGGTTTATGCGCTATCAATGAAGTAGATTTAATTCAATCCAATAAGCTTAAATGCAAAACATTTCTCTGATTTAAACCTTTTTCTCACTTTGTTGTTAGTTACACAGATGGAGCAATAAGTCACCTATCAGTCTCAGTAGGATCCAAGTGAATCTAATTAAGGTGTGGAATTCTGTAAACATTTAAAGGTATGTTAGTTACACGACAGATGTCCTATCCGATAAGCGCTGTTTTCGTTTAATCGCTTCCATACAGAATTATTGTCACTTTTGAATTTCCGCCTCAAGTATTTTTAGGGTGAAATTATGAGATCTTCCTAACATGCCGAAACATTTCGTTTTGGATATGACTGTTACTATGATGTCATTTTATTACAGTAAAAATAAACTTGTGTGCTGTAGGCTAAGCAAAAGAAGATCAGGCTTTCAAGAAAAAGAATTTATTTTTAATTTCTACTAAAATAAATAGTTTCACAATGAATTTTTTCTGCAAGTAAAATAAAAATATTCATATTAGAAGAACATACCAGATTGCGCACATTAATGAGCACATAATGTAAGTGAATATTTCTAAAATACATACCTTATTTAAATTCGTAATAAATAACAAAAATAATTTAGGAAAGAAATGTAAGACGTTTATATACAAATGAAACTGTACATGGTAGTTATATAACATTTGAGACTCTATTTAATCGAAGTTTGTTTATTACATCTGTTTATTGTTTAGAGCTACTGGCAGAAAACTTTGAGAAATATTAATATCTAATACGTTTTATCACCAGCGTTTCATAGGAGACCAATCACCAAATCCTTCGTCGAAAATATCTTCATCAAAACCCCTGGAATCGATTTCTGGAAATTTTCTTTTCTTCAGAGTTTGCGACTTTAGATGTCT
This sequence comes from Stegodyphus mimosarum, assembly GCA_000611955.2. NCBI lineage: Eukaryota > Metazoa > Arthropoda > Arachnida > Araneae > Eresidae > Stegodyphus > Stegodyphus mimosarum. The sequence goes on from KK114093.1 coordinate 42,372, forward strand.
GTCTGAAGTTTCATTTTCCGTCAGAAGTCGTAAAAACGTTCCCAGCTTTCGATTATCAGCGTTGCTTTTGTAGCCTTCCGCCTTAAGATCAAGCTTCTTGCTGAGGGCCATAACTTCAGGTATGATATACCTCATGGTTTTTTCATCGAGAAATTTGTTAGCTGGTTCAGAAGGGGTCATCGAATGAGGGTGAATTTCTCCGAGAGATGGCACCACCAAACAAAGACTAGACGTTAAAAATGCCCAAAGGGAAAATTTCAATGCCATCCTGTAAATAATAGAAAAGAAGGAATTAAAGTTTCTAATGCAATGCATAGGAGTTTATACAGAAATGCACTTTTAATCACAAAACTTGCTAGTAAATATACTTATAATAATTATCAAACAGTTAATTCTCGAGAAATATTTCAAAACCAATATCGGTTACAATAGTTTTCTGACCCTCGCCATCACAGTGGTTTGCTTGCTTTAATTATGGAGAAAAGAGAGGAGTGAGTGACAATACTGCTTTTGTACGGGGACAGCATGTAAAATTCGATTGTCTTTATATGCTAAAATTTTAAAATATCTGTACCTTCCAAAATTATTAATGAAATTTTAAATCAGGAAAAAGCGTAAAACTTGTAGTAGTCATGGAGTTAAGAAGTAGATGGGGTGGAAATCATGTCTCAAAGCTTACAATAGAAACGACTCCTCCACAGGTCCTATCTTTTATAGGCTCTTATCCACTACCATGCTACAATAGAGTTCTATGAGCGTCAATGTTATGCTTCATAATAAGTTCAATATTTTTAAAATTTAAAGCAATACAGCGGTTTGTTGCTGTGCCATCTGGATGTCGAAAAAGAACTCCTGAAATGGGGAAGTGGTAGGTTAAGCTTTTATAAACAAATCATATCCATACAGAAATTAATTTATTACCTAGAAGTGTCCGCTTTTGCGTTAAAAATAATTTGCTTTGTATTAAATTAATATTTTTTGTGGAGAATAAACATTTATTTCTTAATTAAATCATACTTTGTGAGGAGAGAGGGTGTTTACATTTTAAAGAATTCAATTTTCAGTAACTGAATTCATTAACTTTCCATCAAGTTAAACATGCAAAATTCTGTAAGTAAAATAAGTTTTATATTATACATCAATAACTAGTTGGTGATCACCACAAAATTTTAAATATATTTTCAGGTTAAAAAGTTAATTACTTCCACTAAAATTGCTTAATTTAGAATGAGTTTTGAAAAATTATTTTTTAACAAGTCATTTGATTAATTTAAAAATTATAAATAAAGTAATTTTTAATTTTCTTTTAACATTTTAAGGAAGCTGCTAATTTGTGCTTAAAAAACAATGTTTCTTCGGGGACGTAAATGTCATTGTATTTAACACAATTTAAAACCTTAAATTTTCCTAAGACATTCAACATATTGCCGCTGGTTTAAATTATTATACCGAAGCTAGAAATAAAAAAATTCAATCAAAGTTTTAAATAAAATCTGAAACCGTTCAAATTTTACATGTCACTCAGAAAGTCCCTCGTTCATGAGTAAACTAGCGGATGTACCCTATGCCAGTAAAGTTAGATTGAGAGTAATACGCCTAACAACAGAGAGAACGATACCGCTGTAATCCTTCTCTAATAACAATGCAAAACTACGATTCATAGTCATACATTTTTCAGCCTGATGCGATATCATAAAAAATTTCGAAAGAATACTAAGCTAATTCTCTCCAATTATATCAGCGACAATGGCACGCTGTTTTTAATGATTTTCGTCTTTCTAATCAAATGGTCGTAAAAGCTCAAGCTCCATGCAGTATTTCACCTATATTCAATTTCAGTCGATTAAATGTGGCAAAACATTGATCCCAATTGATCAGAAATCAATAACGCAAACAAGCAAACAAACATACAAACAGATATTCTTCTTTGTATGCATAGATTTCGTAAAATTTGCAAATTTTTGATTAACAAACTATACGATTTGAAAGCGAGAAGTATCAGAACTTTTCGAAGTAAAACGCGCAACACTGTTGCCACTCTGAAAAATGAGTGCAGAAATTAGCGCCTTCAGAGTTTTTAATTGATATTTCGGCCGATTAAAATCGTACGAAGATGGAAACAGCCGAAATGACTTCCAACGGATTTTTGGAATCGGGAATAATTTATTTAATGTTCGGCAATGCTATTTTCATTTAATTGTAAAATTTAGAAATTTTTTATTAACAAACTCTAGGATTTGAAAGCCAGTAGTGGCAACAACGTTTGAAATAAAGCAAATTTTCATCTCCTGGTGGCTGTTGCCACTGAGAGGCGGCATGAGGGCGAAAATTATCCTTTTTCCGAGTTTTTAATTAATATTGCTGATTTTAGCTACTTTTTACTTCCTTGTATAAAGTAAAAAGGAAGTTTGGTAATCGCAGAAAATTTCGGGTACCATATTTCAACGAAAATATCAATTTTGACGGTTATCGAATGCAATTTAACGATGTTTTTGAGTACGTAAGGACAGAATAAAGGACTCTTTTCCCTCAAAAATATTATAAAACTGATTTAAAATGGATTCTGAAGAGAATTTTTGATGGCGTCTGTGCGTACGTACGTCTGTACGTATGTATGTATGTATCTCGCATAACTCAAAAACGAGTAGCCTCAGAACGTTGAAATTTTGTATATAGGGCTGATATAACATGTAAATGTACACCTCGCATATTGGTTCCAATCAACCGCATCAAAAGTATATAAATATA
>KK114093.1:45129-57953 GCA_000611955.2 Stegodyphus mimosarum
TATATATATATATCCACTCTGTTGCTCTGCTCAGTGATTTCATTTTCTTTATTCTTATAAGTTCGTAAATTGTCCATTTTTTGGTTTAAAAATTATTGAATTATGTTGTTCTAATCTTTCGGTTAAGATTTTTATGCCTTTACTTAACCTGCATGCAAGAACTGTGGAATTATCAACAATTTAAAAGCTTTTTAAGTGCCCCTAAGACTAATTTTTGGTTATGATAGCGACCATAATTGTTTGCATTTGAAACTTATCAGAAAAGTGCATTTCTTGCTAATCTCTAGAAACTAAGCTTCGCAACAACAAAGAAATGTCTTCTTTTATTATTGCGAATTAAATTATGCTTGATTCATTCTGGAATTATCACTTAAGTTATTAGCTGGTTTTTGCGTACTACTTGTAATTTTAATTGTAAAAATTGTTTTTTAATTGTTTTAACTTAACTACTGTACTTGGTGTGTTATGTTTTTCTATATCTTTCAATTTTTAATGAAAATATTTTGAATATTTATGCATCTTTGCCTTATCGAGAAGTGAGAACTGATTTAATTAATAACGCAGTGTAATGGCTTCGTGGTTCAACAAGGCACCATTAAAGACGACGAAACAAAGCATTTATTAAATTAATATTCGAAGTAAAATATTTATCTCGGAGCAGTAAATCGCTCCTACAGTATAGCAAAATAAGAGCACCTTGCTCTCTCGTGGCTAACGCTCGACTCTCTTAAAACAGTAACCCTTCCTGGGAGAAGTGACTAAACGCACGAAGCGCGCTTTACTGATCGCCAAAGAGTCGCCAGATACTACACCCGCGTCGTAAGATTGTTGTTGAGGGTGTATACAAATCAACCATCAATCTGGATATTAAAATCTAGCAAGTGTTTGCGATCAATTAGAAAAATAAAAAAATATCTACATATACATTTGAACCGTCTACACTAATATACAGATCTCAAATACTTATAAATATTAGCACAAAATTGCAAAAATTAATTAGAAATGCAAAGAAAAACTATATAATTATTAATTGCATAAAATATTGGTAAATATGAATAAAAAATATCGATTAAGGGTCACGCGTGGGAAGTCTGGATAGTGCATCAGCATTAACCAGATTTCTCCCAGGGCAATGTTCTATGTCTACATTGTATTTCTGCAGCGCCCATCGTTGCAATTTGGATGATTGCGGAACATTTCTTACAATATATGCTAGTGGATTGTGATCGGTCACAATTTTCACAGATGAAAAGAATATCCATGGTGAAAATTTTTTCAATGCCCACACTATAGTATAAGCTTCACGCTCGACAGTCGGGAAGCTTTGTTGAGGTTTCGATAGTTTCTTATTCGTGTAGCACATGGGAAATTGTTTTTCTCCTGGTTGCTGAGATAAACATGCACCTATTCCGGTTTGAGATGCGTCATAATGAATGACAAACGGATCCTGCGGTGTTGGGATGATCAGTTCCGTTGACATTAATTGTTTCTTAAGTTGCTGAAATGCTGACTCGTGAATTTCTTTCCGTTCGAGATCGAGTATTCCCGGTTGTTTATTTTTCGTGATCTGGCTGATGTTTCCTCGATCCGATAATGTGTCCTAAATATTTAATTTGTGGTTTTGCAAAACAGCATTTCTTAGAATTGATAGTAAATCCAAGTGACTCTAGTTTAATGAAAACTTTATCCAAATCTTGGAGATGAGTGTCGAAATCGGTGGAAAATATAGCCATGTCGTCAATATAGGATCTTGAAAATTGTTGAAGTTCTTTCAGCACGTTATTTATTACTCTCTGAAAAGTTGGTGCTGCATTCCGTAGGCCAAAAGGTGACACTTTAAACTGATATTGACCTCGATGAGTTTTGAAGGATGTATATTCTTTACTTTGCTCCTCCATGGGAATTGCCCAATACTCTTTTAGTAAATCCAATGTTGTTAAGACGTTGGCTCTTTCTATACTGTACATTAAATCAATGTCATTTTGCATAGGAAAATCGTCTGGCTTCATCACTGCATTCAATGCTCGATAATCTAAACACAATCTAATATTTCCATCTTTCTTGCTTACACAAGCTAGTGGGTGAGCTATTTCTGCATTACTTTCTTCTATTAATCCCGATTTCAATAATTCTTTTACTTCTTCGTTAACCTTGGTTTTCATTGCTCCAGGAATCCTGTAGATGTAGGGTTTTTTCCTCTCCATATTGGGTATTAGTCTAATTTTATGAGCTTCAACTTTAGCTATTTCCAGCTTTCCGGTGAATAGTGCTCGGTGTCGATTGATAAAAGCGATAATTTTCTTCTTTGCTGCCGATTTAAATTTTCTAAATTCAGATTCGAGTCAATTGTCAAATCTTCTACGGGATTGAAAAATCTTTTCCTGGCAAGGTTATAATTTCTTCAAATGCTTCTTCATTTTCAAATATCACTGCAGCTGCATTGATGCTAGCTTGAAATTTTCGAATTTTATTTGAATGAACATGCTTGATCTTTCCATCTGCTAGTTTTACTTTATAGTGGACAATGATTCACGATTTCTCCTGGTCCAGTCCAACTTGCATAGAGTTTGTTATTTGAATCTGGGATGAGTAAATAGACTTGTTCTCCGATTTTGAAATTTTTTGGTACTGATCTTCGGTTAAAATACTCAGCATATTTTTGGTGTTTCTCACTTGCAATTAAATTGGCTTGTTCGGCAGCTTGTTCCAACCTTATTTTTAAATGCTGTAAGTAATCCACTGCTCATTCACTTAGATTAGGTGGTATAGTATTTCTCCTGACCATGACGACTGCTAAAGAACCTCTTGGTCGTCTTCCATACATCAGCTGAAATGGTGAGACAGACTCCAGTGGTGCAGTTTGGTACTTCTTGGTAAACAAAGAGCATGTATGGGATGTGCTTATCCCAATTCGAAACATCAGTTCTGATGACATGATGTAACATTTATTTGAGAGATTTGTTCCATCTTTCTACCAATCCATTTGAAGCACTGTAAGCAGGTGTGGAGAACCTAGGGTGAGAACCTAGTCTTTTCTGGAATTCTTGAGTTAATTTTGAAATAAAGTTACTCTCGTTGTCGTTAGTTATTGTGTTATGGATTCCTGTTCTCACGAAAATCTTCAAAAGTGCGTCGTAAGTGGTTTTTTCTGTCAAGCTCTTCAATGGAATTGCTTCTGGCTATCGGGAATGTTGATCTACCAGGCATAACAAGTATTTATGTTTTCTAGCGGAAGGAGTTCAATAGGTCCAATAACGTCTATGTTCATTACTTCGAAAGGTAATTCTGTTCTTCCGACGGGTGTGATGGGAATCTTGTCCGATCGCTTTTCTGGACTCTTCAATTGACAATTTTTGCATGTCTTACAAAAGGTTTCGACATCTTGCGCTAATCCAGGCCAAAAAATGAATATCGAATTCTCTCATTTGTTTTCCTTATTCCAAGACGTGCACCGAAAATGGAACTATGTGCTAATTCCAACGCTGGTGTTCTAAGAGGAAGCGCTAACTTTAAAACAGTCTGTCCTAATATCTTTTCTTCGTAGTGTAAAAGATGATGAATAAATAAATAATTCATTTTTTTTTTCTACAGCTAACTTCCATGCATCTTTCAGCGAAGGACAGGAATCTTGTTCTCTGCGCAGGTTTTCAGCAGACGAAACGTCTGTGTTTACGTAAGCGCTCGCCTCCTCCCTTCTCTTCGGTTTTCTCCTCCAGCGTTGGCGAGGAGGATTCTACTTCTTCCTTTGAGTGTGCCTCGGCGAATAAACTTTGCAAGGTTTTGTCTCCGGAATTATTTCTTTCTATGTTTGATTCTTCTCCATCAGGATTCATCAACAATTCACGTATTTCTGGAGTTATTAAACAAGGCACATTTAGCTTATCGGTCACTGCAACTAATGTATTCACAGAATTCCCACAGGCAAACTTTTGCTTCAATCGGTTGTCCGAAAGCAGGGGTTAACAGGATTTTACTTTCTTCTCTGTCTTCTAAATCTGGAATGAGCGATGAATGTACAATCGTTATCTGCGTTCCAGAGTCCACGATAGCTCTAACCTTCTCAAAGTTAATAAAAACGACTACTTTTTGCAATAGCTGCACGATACGTTCTTTGGATTCGGATCGTAGATGGGATGAGTCTACTTTTGCTACGATGGCTTCTTCTTTCGATGTTCTGTTTGAATTTTTTTGAGTTTTAGGATCTTCCTTTCCCTTCTTCTTTACTGCAGTTTCGTTCTTTCTTCTTTTGTCTGAGCAATCTCTTGCGATGTGTTGATAGCTTCCACAAATATAACATTCTTTTCTTCTAGCAGAATATCCTCCTTGTTTTGAGTATTCTCTTCTCATTTGTGGAGGAATATATTTATCTTGGGTATATGTTGTATCCAGGAATCTCGGCGCTCGTTTTGTTTCATTTCGGACTTCGTCAAAAAATTTTCCTTTTCTCTGTGAAATAGATATTGCATTCTTTAGCTAATTCTTGCGGTTTCAACCATTTATTTCCTTGGCGTATTGCGACATGTTGAGCTGTTTCACTGTCTAAAGCTTGAAATAATTAACGCCTTGAGTGTTTCGAAATCTTTTACTTCTCTTGATTTGCAGTAATAGTCCCATGTAGCTGTTAGTCGTGAAGCAAATTGGATATGCGTTTCGCGGAAATAACGTTTAGTTCTAAAATTTTTTAAACAGGCTTGAGGAGTAGGTTGATATTCTTTCAGAATAAGAGTTTTCACTTTTTCGTAATTTTTCAGATCTTCATCATTTATATAGATGAGGACATTTGAAGCTTTTTCTCCAATGAATTTCAATAATATTTCCGATTTGTATTCTTCTGGAACTTCCTTGTGTTTAAATGCTCTTTTGATAGAATCGAAAAATATATTCCACGCTTCTACTTCCATCGGTACTGGTATAGATAGTGTTCCTACTCTTTTGATCAGCTTGTCGAGGGAAATTTCGGTTTCACGTCCTGTGTTTTTGATTGAAGGTGTCCGACTTCTACTTTCTTCATTTTGAGTTGCTGGAATCTTTGCTAATTCTATTCCGTGTTCTCTTTCTATTCTCAATCTCTCTTCTTCCATTTGTATTCTTTCGATTTCTTCTTTTTTTCTTCTATTCTCCACTGTAGTAGTCAGAATTTGTTTCACGAAATCAGCATCTTCATTGTATTCTCTGCTGTACTGCAGTTTGTGTTTCAGTTCTACCAGCTTCAAATCTAAGGATGCTTTTTTGCCGATTATCAATAAAGCAGTTGCTAATCTCTTTTCTTTTTCTTCTTTGAAACAAAAATTTTCAAACTTACGATTAAATAATTCACATGCTTTTACTTTTATTCGAAAATGTGAACTTCTTTCATATGTTAGACTTAACGTTTACTCCACTTACGTTTTCCAACGCTCTAAGCTCTACTTCTAGTAAGAGAGCGTGATGTAATGGCTTCGTGGTTCAACAAGGCACCATTAAAGACGACGAAACGAAACATTTATTAAACTAAAATTCAAAGTAAAATATTTATCTCTGAGAAGTACATCGCTCCTAGGGCATAACAAAAGTAGAGCACCTTGCTCTCTCGCGGCTAACGTTCGACTCTCTTAAAACAATAAGCCTTCCTGGGAGAAGAGACTAAATGCGCCAAGCGCGCTTTGGTGATCGCCAAACAGTCGCCAGATACTACACGCATGCGCATTAGGTAAGCGGCGCTGAATCGTCTGTGAAAAACTTTTTCTTTCATTTGTTTAATTTCTTTTATACATCGTTTTAGATTTATTATAGTATTTGAATAGTAATATTTTGCGTTCATTCTTCAGACTCGATAATTTTTACGCGCTCTGAGTTATAAAATGAATGAGATGTAACGCTGTTAAGTGAACCTAGCGCCGAAATGTGTCCATGGTAAATAAACATAGTGAATTTTAAAGAGTGCATTTATTCTGTTGCGGTTTATGCGTTATTGACGAAGTAGATTCAATTCAAAATTTGTTAACTCTTAATTCAATATGTTTAAATGAAACGCAGAAAAATTGCGTATAATTTAATATTCCATACAAGAAAATCATATGGTGTTACACATCAGTTTTTTTTTTTTTTTTTTTTTTTTTAAAAGCATCGACCTTTTCCAAGACCCTGAACAGGATTGTGGAAAGTTTGGTGACGATAGCTATAGTAGTGACTGAGTTATTAGAGGACAAGCAAACACAAATTCTATTGTGGGGGAACGGCGAAACAATTTTTAGGATACTAGGTTAATACACATTTAGACCAAGATGTAAAATTTATATTTATCTTCTGCACATTCGGAAAATGAAAAAAAAAATTATAATGAGATTACATAAAAATATTTAATGTTTTCAATTAGATATTTCGTGAATTAAATGTATTTTTTATTTAAATCAATCAGTTTGAAAGTAAAAAAGGATATTGTTCGGAGAACAGCCTTGGTTGCGCCAACTTGGCTTCTTTAAGGGTATGAGCGACATTTCATCATGCCAACGGAAGTAAATACTACAGAATAAATACTACAATAATAAATACTACAGTAATATATATTGATTACTATACTACAATAATAAATACTAATAATAAATACTACAGATGTAATAACTACAGATAATCCCTTAGCAAGGGAAAAGTATTACGGCTGTCTCCCTAGAGGAAGTACGTCATCGAATGACAACCATTGCCTGCCATACCACAATAAGCTGTTTCTCCCTTTTTAGAGTCCTCTAAACAATATCCAGTAAAAAATAGTATTCTTACGAACTGTATCTATTGCTTTTAAATAGCTTAGTTAGTTAGTCAATAACCAGTAGATCAAATTTGAAAAATCTTTACATTTTGTCGAATGGCAATAGACTCGAATAAAAAGTGGCACAACGCAATAACAGTAGACAACTTTCAAAGTAAATCAACGCAAAATTGTATATCGAGATTTATAAACCTTTTAGGCTAAAACAGATACAATTTCTTAAGATTGTGGAATTTATTTGTACACTCTAATGTGATTTTGGCTATTAATAAGCGCATAGAATACAGTTATACGTAAATGACACAGATACGCGAAGACTGATGTATACTGCAATATCATATTTATTATCTATGTAAGAATCTATGTAATGTATTAATTATCTATGAAAGAATTGACATTATTCCTTTGATAAAATAAGTAACAGATTTTAAGTGTTACATTAAGATAATTCGAATATAAATTGCTTTTCACTATTTTGCCTCAGAAATGTCCTCAGTTAAATGAAAATACATATTTTCATAAATTTGTTAAATATATAAAATTTGCATATAATTATATAAAGTAAGGTTATATTTTGAATAACCGAATATAATTTTTAAGTAATTCTTGAAAATTATGGTCTACGTTCTGCATACGATATAGGTCATTTAAGATTTCTTCTAGTCAGTGCTGTACAACTGTACTATTATACAAAACTGAAGGCTATTAAGAGAATATATGAACATCATATATGGAATTTAAAATAGTTAAATATGTGAAATCATGTAAAAAATCTAGTTGGTTAACGTGTCTTCAAGTTTGCATCAATTGACATAGCTTCCGAAATAATACAAAAATGTCTAAAAGTGTCTGTAGTCGTTAAAGTTTCGAAAATAATTTTATGATTCTGAAGCTGTGTCATAGTAAATGAAATTTTCAAACTTTTTTTACATATTGTAATTTTTCATAAATTTTTATGAAAGATGAAAAATATTAAGTTTTAGTATTATTCAGTAAGCATCCGCAGCAAAAGTTACATGGTACTTCCTAAATAAAGTGAAATGGTATAAATTCTTCGAAAAAGAACAGAATATGTTCTAGCAATCGGTAGACTAATGAAACGATTTAAATCATGCCTGATTTTTTTCTCTACTAGTTAAAACATCTTCCTAAATTCTGAAATAATAATGTTTTCCCTTATTATTTTCAGTATTTTTTATTTTTTAAATTACAAAATGGGCTAAATATGTTAAATTTTAGAAAACTTTCAAATATTTTTATCATTTTTAATATTTTGATCATTGGTTTGTGTAGTCTGAAGTCATTTATATGGCATAAGAAATAAAAGGAGAATCAGATGTTTTCTATCGGATATATATTCATATTTAAACCGAATAATTCTGTTGATAACAAAAATAAACGAATCTGGATTAAAGTTTTAAAAATATAATATTTTATATACTAAACAACTGGAATACTTTTCTATTTGAAAATAGTTTCTAAAGTTATACTACGAATATAAATCTTCCGCCTATAGTGGAATTTATTGTATCTGTATAAGAGGAATTGAAAACAGTTTTCATAAAAAATGTTGTAATATTTGTCTGACAGTATGGTAGCAAGTGCTTTCCTCGAATATTTGAGAGTTAAATTGTAATTCTAAGAAGAATTTGTCTGCAAATTATCAATATTTTTCTCAATAATGTAAACTAAAATTGCAATAAATGCCTTTCATAGTATATGATTGTAAAAGCGATAAATGTATTTGTGACAAACGTGTAAAATTGACCTCAGAGTTGAGTATAAATGAATATGTCCTTAAAAAATTAAGTTTGGCTGTAAATTTCGAATTATTGATTGGTATATGTGTGCCTGATCTTTGCTATTTTAAGCTCTTTATTTACGAAGACGTATCATATTTTTCAAGATAAAATGTTGTCTTTTGCGATGGAACTATGTTTAAAGCTAGATCTTCGGAAGAGGTAAACGTTTCGCTTTTCATTTGTTAGAGGAAATCTGTATACACCAGTAGAAAAAATTAGAGTTGAGTGAACTCTTTAGTAATAGGGTAGAATAGAAGCCTAGTAGTCGAAGACTACACAATTAATTTTAATTCAGAATTGTTTCGAACTTCTTACCGGCGCAACAATTTAAATGACAACAGGTGTAATCAAAGTCTAATAATTTTAATTTTATCAGGGCTGACGAAACCTAGCGACCTTGTTCAAGAGACAGAAACACGCTGTGTTTTACAGTCCAAAAACCGAACTTCAACTTAAATACGCTCTAACTGATCTACATTTCTGGTGAGGATTTGGAAAAGGAGTAGTTTTAGTAAACGCCTAAATCCTAATATATAGTTAATTAAAATAATAATAACCCTGTTAGTTATAATAAGAATACTCTTTGTAGTGTAAACTAATTTCACTGCTTATAGGATATGATTTCTTACTCAAGTTTTATAATATTGCATTCCAGTATGTTACATTTCGTAGGAAATAGGCAAATTTTACTCTTTTAAATGATTGGAATTTTATTAAAGATTAACTGGGTACTGGATAGTTTGTTAATTATTTCCAACCGGTTTGAGATCATTTTCATAATATGTTACAAGTGTGCACTTAATGTACAACAATCCTACTCGAAACTTAAATAAGTTTACTTGGAACAGTGTTGAATATACCTAAGATGCTGATAATAGTACAAAATATGTCATGATTTTTGTGTGTATACTGATAAGTCGGTATTCTCCCAACATACAATCTACCTTACATAACTGTATAGTTACTTTACGGATCGATAGGTGGAACCATTAAAATTGCAGTTTTTACACGTTTTTCTTATCCCATCTTATCCAATTTCCATCATCAGATTTATTGTTATTTAATATTAATAATATTTTACGCTTTTTAAAATATTTATTTCTTTTGCTGTGTTTTATGCTGTTCATAAGAAAACTTTCAGCGTACGAATAAAAGGGTGAATTTTTCTTTAATTAGATTAGCTGGTTTAAATATCTCAATAAATTATTCGATGCTATTGTAACTAAAAGTGAGCCCGTAAATCTTATGGATGTAGATTATATCAAGAATTTCGCGCATATAGTGAATGAAACATATAAGAAGTAAGACAAAATACACCCGATTTTGTACTGCTATATTTAGTTTTTTAAGACCTATTTAGAAACAATTTGTTGTAAGCAGACTATTAAAAAAAGAGATAAATTAAACACTGCAGTTGCCGCTTTAAGATAACAGTTATTTCATTTGCTTTTTATTTCAACTCTTTAATGTAAACAGGGAAAGGAGGAATAAATTTCTATTTGAGATTAAATTGATAATAAAGATGCTAAGGAAACATTTTCAAGATTCTTGGCAAATTCAAAGGAAAAATTACATGTGAAAGAAACGATAAACATAAACAATGCTTTACAAACAATAGTCTGAAAAAAGAAGGTACCATCTAGTATAAAACTGATTAACTAACTAACGTAATTCGGTAGATTGCCAGTTGGGACAATACCATAAGTCTAAATAATGTAAACTTAAAGATTTTCCCCTTGTAGTAGCTTTAAAACCAATAAAATTGTTTTAATATTTGTCTATAGGCTTTACTTGTTGTTTCTTTACTTGTTAGAAGGAATAAGTCTTCGGTTGACTATAGTATCTGCATGGGCAAGGGTTAAGCAGATGGAAAGTTGAGTAACTTTTAGAACTTCTGTGGCGAGGTAGTCGACTTGCTCATTGCCAGAAATATCGGCGTGCGCTGGAATCCCCAGTAGGGTGCAGGTTTTTGTTATTCGAATAATAACTTAAAAATCTTCGTTTCTATAAATCGAGTAAAAATATCATGTATATTTCTTAATAACTTCGAGATATTTGCGAAATATACAGTAAAAGCCAGGAATATCTAAAGATGTTTAGATATGTGCAGCATGAATGAGGATACTTCTTATTCCAAATCAGTTATGCCTTAAAGGTGCGTTTGGATAGAATGATGGAATGTTTGTAGAAGTATTCAAAATTTTTTTCGAAACAAGTAATAGCTATATATTGGCCAGTCCAATTCATAAAAATCGTAGTATGCGAAATTATAAAGCAGATTTTAAGTGAAATCGGTTAGTGATTTACGTTTGTGTTTAACTAAGCCCGAATTAAAAATTAAGATTATAGATTAAAATTAAAGGATATAGCTCTTAAAAAGTTTAAAGTGATGATCTGATAGAGTGAAAAGTAAAATGTTACAATGAAGTTTAAAGAGATGAAACTAAGTAAAATCATTGAATAGTGCTAATTCACCTTTGGTTCGTTGCTGAAAATGCTTTTGCTAGAAATTTCTTTGTACATCTGAAGTAAATAATTGCTGTGTCGCTTACAGGAAAGTAAATGTAACGGTAATTTTCACAGGAAAAAAGAAAGTAGTTATATAAAATTAACATAGACAGTCCATATAAAATTCAAAATTAGTGGTATAAATGCAATAAATTAGCAAAAATACTAAATTAAATTATATTAAATGTCAAAAATAATAAGAAAAAATTCTCTGTGAGTGAATGAAACGGTGAATATAGCCTAAAGTTGCAGAAGAAAAATGTGAATTTTTTTAATTCATCAAATGTGGAAATACATTAAGCTCATCATTGAGTAACTGAAGTTCGAAACTAAACATTTCTGGATAAATTATACAAGACCTTAAAAATATATGATAAAAGAATTTCTAAGTTCATTATGTATAAATTATAATGTATAAATGTATTATACTCATGTATAAATTGTAAAAATATGTATCGTTTAAATTGCGAAAGAAAACTTCTATGTAAAATTAAGTTAACTACAATCAAGTAAAGGATTTAAGCACTGTCGGAAAATATAACATAACAGATAAATTATAAATATTAAGAAAATATCTGAATACGCTGGAAATCTTTTCAAAATGTTAAAAACGCTATACGAGTGTCTAAAATAGAATGAAGTGTCAGAATTAGTTATGGTAAGATTATTTTAGAATGAAACATTGTACAGTTATTAAATTAAAATGATACCAAATTTACGTACAGAAACGATTCAGTATATAACTTACGAATAATCATTAATAGCCGTAAAATAAAATTCTTGACTTAAAAGCATTTCAAAGTGTAAGGAAGTTGTTAAACAATATAAATAAAATCACAAAAAAAATATATGTAAAATTGAGTGAAATAATAAAATCAATAACGTAATTATTACTATTACCCCCATTCGAAGATGACGACAAAAGGATCCGCCCCTTCCGATTATGTCAACCGCCCAGTGATGTCACTGGCCGTTACCACCTCCAGGTGCATCTGAACCCTCATTATTTATGCTTTATTACTGCTTATTTACATAAAAGTAATGTCCTTCAGAATCCACATCAAGTTTTTGATAGTACGAATGAGTTATTATTAAGTAAATAAAAGGGAGAGAAGGAATAAGAAAGGCAAGAGGATAAGAAATTGTGTAACTGTTTTCACGGAATCTGATTTTTTGAATTTTTCATGAAATTTATAATTTTGTTATATATCAGTACTACTTGCCCCTTTTGAAAGAAAAATTTATTAAGTGTTTTTCACTAAAGGCGGAGAATAATTTTAGAAATTTTATACTGAAATTAATCTATTGCATTCTTTAATTTTTGTTTCTGTTAATTAACTAGTTGCAAGATTTTCAATAAAACTACATAACGTTTGCTATTCTTTTTTATTATTAAAGAAGTATTATTTATTAATGTCCCATCTGTATAAAATTCCGATTTCACTACTATCACTTTCATATTTAAGTATATCACCTTCATATTTAAGTAGCACGGGAGAACTAATATTACATCCACATGCGTGTCATTGCTTTGTTGTTAACATATTATTTTATGCTTTTTCAAAAACGCTAATAATCGCTCACAAAATTTGATTATAATAAAGCTTGAAACTTAAAATATGTAAAATGCATTTTAATAGCGTGATAAAAATTTTTTAATTAATTAACTGCTGAATTTTTACTAACAGGTTTAAAACAGTGAAAAACGCATATAATTATACATAAATAGCTGTCGCCCGCGCTAATAAAACGAAGCAACACAAGAAAAC
>KK114093.1:57966-91297 GCA_000611955.2 Stegodyphus mimosarum
CAACCAGGTCTGATGTTCTTGTTGTTGTGACTTATCTAACTTGTCTGACAGTAACATCAGAGCAAGCCCACGAAATTCATCGTGGCAAGGAGCGCAAGATTGTGCCTGTCGTTGGCAAGAACCTTGAGCACCATACAGATGATAGTACGCCTTTGCTCAGTTCCGCCTCCAGTTTTGATGGACAGCAAGCTGGAGGGACGGGTTCGAGGGTCTCTCACCTCTTACCCCTACCACCTACCTTTCGAGAAGACTTTCGGCTCGCGGCATATTTAAAGTGTCCCCATACTGCACAGATATTATACATCTACAAATATACATGCCTTCTCCGAGATTCGAGCTCGGGCTCCTTAGTACAGCAGTGGGAGTCGTTAAACACTATACCGTTTGGGCGGCTCAACCATTTCTAAAGCAAGAGCTGCCCGTAGCCATTTCATTTCTTATTTCAGTATTAGCAACAGCGCTATGAGCTATAATCACAGAGAAGTTTCACTGCTGTCTGTTGAAGTTGCTAATTTTTTTTCTCTTAGGTTGCTGACTTCAGTTTAACATGCCTCTTGTTTAAAAATTCTATTCGAGCAGACAAAATAGAAGTGCAGGGCTGAAATTAACGAAAGAAATAGCATGTAGATTAAAATAAATCTTAACTTAAAGAATCTCAGATTCGTGATTTCGAAACTTCCGGCAGAAACAAATATGAACTTGCCGCCTAACCGTAAAGACTAACTAATGAGCGTAAAACAATTACTCGAGTGTAAAAGAGGACAGAGGTTTAGAAGAAGCCAGAAACCCGCACAAAATATCTGCATCGTTCCAGATCTACAGTGTCAAATCTCTGCAACATTTACTATCATTAAAGATTGAATAATATCTGCATGTTCTGATCGCAGTGTGAGGAATGCGTGCAAAATAACAATTTGTGTTTATTTTCAGGGCAAAATTCACCCAAAACTACTAACACTGATATTTTTCAAAAAAATAGGTAGCGATAATCACTGTAGTTGAAAAAATTTTAATAGAATCTGCATTTTTCATGCCTTTGAATAATATTAAAGACATTATTAACCGAAATTTTCCAAAATCAGATATATCATTTGAGTTGTTAGCATCTATAGATATTTTATTGGAATATATACGTTTTATTTTTTTGCATATATTTTGGCTAATTCAGAAAGGAATTATTAGAATGCTAAAGTAAACAGTCATCTATAAATATAAAATCATGCTTATTTGGGAATTTAAATATTTAGACATTTTTATATATTAATATATTGTTACGGATTTTGTATTTATTTAGCTATTTATTTAGAACTGTAATTAAAATTGTAACGCAGACGAATTTCAAGTCGGAAAAGTAAAAATACAAGAACGCATGCGTTTAATATTTTATAAACAAATATCTCGTAATTGCTCTTACCATCCAGAAAAATCGAGGAAATAGATTTTACCAGAATGTTCTCGTGAATAATTAAAAAGCTTATAAAAGCGAATTAAAACATCTCAGCTCAGTTGTCGTGGTTTGAAGCGAGTTGTACATTACTTAGCTACGTTATTGATTAAACTGGATTAACTTTCTCTGTTTTGAATTGAGTTCTGTTTAACGTTTGAGATATTGTGATATTGTACGAATATCTCTGAGGAAATATTTCAGCATTTTGTTTAATTTCTTGTGAAAAGAATAAATTTCATTAACTTTTATCTACTTATGCATTCAATCTATTACGAACCGTACGCACGCAACAATGTCTTATTTTTCTGTCTATTTTTATTAAATTTTGTTATGATGTAAGGTTTATCTATCTTCTTAACCGCGTGCCTTCATGCTGTATGGAAAGCACTTCCGGCTAGCATATGAAGTTTCGGAGTTCGAGTCCTGGGAAGGGCATTACTCATTTTTTGCATTTTCTGCTTCAGTAAGCCTAATTACTCTGCAATACAATTACAGTTTCTGGAGTTTAAGATTATAATTAGTAATAAGAAAGATGATGAATTATTCCAAGAGCAAGAAATACGATAAATGAAAAATCAATCGCAGGTGATTGTTGTTGAAGAGAAAATTCTAAGCTGACAGAAAGATATAACTGCATGTTGCTTCCAAGTTTGTTTTATCGGTTTACTGGAAATTGGATAGTGCCGTTACTCAGCGAACACAAAGTTGACTTACAGACTTATATTGTAGTAAAACTCATAATGAATTTATTTAAGACGGCATTTGGAGGACACTCTGCTTAACAAAAACACCTTAGAACACACGCACAGAAACTTATAAAATATTTCAACAATTGCCAGGACTGAAACTCCTTAGACAATCTCTAAGACAAACTAGTTATTAAAATAATGCAGGCGGTTCATAATACATATCGTTTGAAATCTGTGAAGAGAAGGCATTCCATCTCCTGGTGGATACCAGAGCTTAACACAGAGAGAAGCACAGTGCCCTTCGCAGAAGGTCATAAGCCACGGTGCATCCCAAAGCGAAGACAACTCAAAATAATAGCATATAGTAAGGCCAGAGTTATATATGAAAACAGATGAAAGAAGTTATTAGCTTCATTGAGAACCTACTGTATTAATGTCACAGAAGCGTTTTGAATTGCCTAAAACATACCATGTAACAAGGTGTTTACCCAACGACTCTTATACCTGTGCTCAGTAGCACTGCCTCATCCACCTTTGACAAGATCAGGGAGATCATAAATACAATTTTCCCTGATGGTGATCAGGGGGATTACTTAGCAGAGCAATAGGAAGCGAGAAAGACCTATAACATGAAATTTTGCCAAGTTTCCAAGAGAGATGTATCACCTTCTATACAAGCAGACGTGGATAACATTGTACGTATTGTGACACTCAGCTCCAGGCCTACTTAATATTTATAATATAATTAGGGAGACCCATTTGGACTTCGAAGGGTTATTTATCGCGGTTATTTTAGCTTTCTGGAAACATCAGCGCTTTCCTAGGAAAATGATGGCATAGATGATGTTATTTCTCAATTGTTAAAAAGTTACAAAATTAATTAAATTTCTCAAATGTTAAAGTTCCGTCATTTCCTTCTTTTTGTAGGCTGTTCTGTCTCCTGCCGGGGCTCTGTAAGTATTAGACAGATTAATTCTTTCAAAACTTAGCTTTTTCTGCACAGAATTGATACCTTCTACGGCACCACCTCAACACTAGCCCTACAACATACTAGCAGGAATTCCTTCCTTGATTTGATAGTTGAAAGGGACGCAGTTATCGGAAGTGTGACGAGGCTGGATCAGACCTCAACAGTCTGGGGTCATAGTTATTACCATTTAGACTATGAGGAGCAACACATCTGTAAAACCTTTCATCGTGCTGCTTTTAATCTCTACGACAGCTTCAACAGAAATCACGAACCACTTCAAAGTAGCAATGATCCCCTATCATAGATGGCTCCAAAACGGACTGAAAATTGGCATTGTAACTTTTCAGTGAAAGAGGAAACTATGTTTGAACAAATTCGATATGCCAAAAGAACTGCTAATTATCCTAAATACAGTTAGGTACACTAACACATATCAGCAACAGAAAATTCATCTTACTCAATGACTCCACGTCATATCTAGCAGCAAATGGGGACAAAATAGTAAGTGCCCCTTGGTATACCGAATTTAGAAACAGCTTCTGATTATGCCTATCTCACAAAACCCCATTCCAAAATGGGTTTCAGCACATTCAAGTTTCCAAGGCAATGAAGCGGCAGACTGGAGCAACTTTCATAAGCTTGTGAAAATTTGTCACTGTAGATGGTTAGGGGCAGAGGTACGGCGATGGACATTTCTTATTGCCAAAAGTTATTTATCAGCATATAAATATTTAATTATTAGTATATAATAACTTCACTGGCGTCAGTACATAATACCTTAATCTCTATAGACAGATTTTGTTAGAATTTTATTATAATATATTCTGTTTTTATTGTTATTTTTTATTATTATTACATTTATTTCATCGTTTTACATTACACGATGAAATAAATGTAATTTTTATGTTTGTTATTTTTTATTATTATTACTGTAATTATATAACATGTAATTACAGTAATGAAAATTTACACTGGTTACAACAAAAAAATAAGACATAATTGTTACTATTCAATTACTTGCAATATGGTTACAGTGATTCAGGAGACGATGATTTGAGACATATAAGCTAGCTAATTAATATTAGTAATTAAAAGTAATAACACCCCAGTTTGGAATGGATCAACTGTTCAGATGATCTAATGTGCGTAAACTGCAAAGCTTTACATGGGCATACATGGTCATTGTTTAACTCATAAGGGTTGAAACTGTTATATAATTATACATATCATTCCTGCCTATATTGCATTATACACATATAGGCAGGGTTATAAAGTTACATTGTTGTATAAATACATACTTATACAAAAATTTAAAACATATTACTTGCTAAGAAATAATACAGTACTCTAATCACTCCGTTGCTCTAGTGTTTAGTGCTCGCAAACTGTAGGATATTATTGTGCATAAAAAAAACCTTTTAGTTTCGAATAAGTCATAGACACATCACCACAATAACACTTAAAAATAGGTAACCGAAAAAGAATAATAAGAAGAAGGAATTTGCAGTGGAAATAGTTTTAGTTGACATTTCGAATACTGATACAAATTCTATTCATTTTTTAGTTTATTTCAGCAATTAAGTTTATTTCAGCAGAACAGCAATTTTAAAGCAGTTTTATGTGGAATATATTAGTATTAATTAAATGGACTTAAATTAATTATTTTTATTCTATTATTTCTCTCTGCTGAAACATATTCACTCTTCTTATCTCATGTGCACAGTGCTTATAATTAACACGTATTTCTTACGTAAGTATTTGTGTTTAGCAATATATATCCACAGCAATTCGAGTATATTCTTAACGGGTTTCCAGGACTAGGATGCTCTACTAGTTATTTCGAAAATGACATTCAACGTATTAATATAATTCAGTCTTCACCCGAAACAATTATATATTATTAACATTTAACTGATATTTACATCAAAGCCAAAACATACCATTAAAAAATTAATAAATATTATAACAAATCAACCTTTCCAACCTTAGGTTTAAAAATCAGCCTCAGGTTTAAAAATGTTTTTAGTTTCCCTTTTTTTAAACCTAAGGTTTAGAAACCTTTTTAAACCTTAGGTTTAAAAAGAAAAACTTCAAAAAGAATAGCAAATTAATCCCAAACTCTAAACGCTATTTCCGTATCATTCACAAATACGCAGAGAAAGCAAATATTAAAAGTCGATTAATAAATATGCTTTTACCATTAAAAAATTAAATTTATTTAAAACATTTTCTTCATTGTCTGTGTGCATGCCAAATTATTTGTTAAATTAAAAAAATGTCCATAATATCCATTTCATATAATAATAATAAGATTTAGTCACCATGATAAAATTTCAAAGAATTATTTTAAATATATCATATACAAAACTTTTCGAATATGCCTTTTCTTTCAATTTAACTATCCAGACTCATATTAGTATTTTCAAAACACGGAAGACTTACAACAACAACCCATGATGTATACTTGTAACTACAAGCATTATATCAGCGAGAAAGTAACACGAAGGTCACGTACGTTGGGGAAGCATTTCCAAATTATTCAGATGGTCAGTTGTTCTTGTTGTGACACATTTTGTTATGCTAGGAGAGAATTTAAATATGGGTGTTGATTTCCCGAAGGGCTGGAGAGAGATTCATGACCAAAGAATTATATTAGCCATTTTGGTTGTAAAACAGAAAAAGAGAGACAGTATGTCGAGGCTGAGCGCATAGTCCAACTAATGCATTTTGGCGTAGTTGTTGGAAATATTTAGAATTCATTCAGAGGGTTGAAATACAAAAACGAAATTGCCGTTAATATCTTATGCCGCTATTTATGTCAACAGCAACTTCATTTCTCTTGCGGTTTTGCCTAAAAATGATTGTGAAAATTGGTTATCTCTGGCTAAATTATTTCCTTATCATTAAGTACTGAAGTTATCTCTTAGACAAAATAGTAGCACTCACGCTGTGCTTCTTCTTTTTGGTGTAGTTCTTTAAATTGGTCTAGGAAATGACACGTTTCGGTCCGTCATCAGAGCTCCTGCCGAGTTTCTTTATTACTTTCTTTAGGTGCTCGGTTTTGTTATAAAAATTTTGAAAACTGATAAAAATTTAAAGAAACTTTTCCTAAGATTATACAAATGCTATAACTGCTAAACATAATTTTTCCAACAAATTATTCTGAACAAAGCTTAAATTCATCCAGAGCCCACCAGAAACCGAATCCGGTAGTTCTCAACATTTAAACAAATTGGTAATTCCAACCACTCATAGTCCCAAATAAGATAAACTCAGATACATTATTGTATAACTAAATCATAATATAAGCATAAAACTCTTTTGATAATGCATCATTTTTTCTAACAATTTGTAAAAACTACATCAATATAAGCTATTGAATATATATTCCCTTTATCTTAAAAGAGAAAAATGCGTGGGAACACTACAGTATACAAGAAACGTATTTTCATTTCTTAAAAAACAGAAATGCTACCTCTGTAGGAGGATTAATATTTAGAAACTGCTGCACCAATTCGATTAAGATGTTTTTAGAAATGAAGAATTAGCCAATATAAGAAAGCAGTTATCTAAACTCGAAGAATACTTTTCAGAACCTTTTTATTAACTTTGGAGTATTACACCTTATTTGTTTTTATTTCTTTTCATTTTTAAGATGCATGAATTTAATTTAATTTTTTATTATTATAATTGTGATTAATTTACAATGCAATTAACATATAAAGCTTAGCAATTAATATATAAAAGATATTACTGTCATTTAACATTTTGCTTAATATTAGTAATTAATTATTTTATTTATTTACTTATTTTTGTCTCTTCTGATGCCTTCCAGAGAATTCGGGCAATTTCAAATTTAGAAATTGTGTCCTGGTTTAGAAAATTAAACAGAGACTTTTCCAACTTCAAACAACATGCAGATGGCGACAAAACTTTGCAAACAGAAACTAATGATTACCGTTCAACATTTCAATTTTTTATCTTCCTTTGAAATATTGTGAAAGAGTTTCGCAAACTCTGCGAAAAGAATTAAATTTTGCGTCTGTCTGCGTCTTTGAAATAGTAGTACAAGAGTATTACCTTTTCCGTATAGCACATATCCATTACCTTTATTTTCTGTTAAATCTATAACAGTACATAAAGAGTTTAAGTAGCATTGCCCAGTTTTCTGATAAACTCAGTATTAAATTTTTCCTTTTTATTTTGTTCCATTAGCCCAAATAATAAATTAAGTATTTTAGTGTATTTCTTGATGATTAAAAATATGTCGTAATTCTATTTTAAATTCTACTAATAAGATATTTTAATGTTATTCATGAGTGAAAATAAATTAGTTTACTAGATAATAAACTTTGACAAAACATGCTGTTAACATCAAACAACAAATTATGTATCCGCATATCGCTTTTTTGAAGAAAACCTATTTAAATGTTGCCTAATTAGTTTTGAAGAAAATCAATATATGATTTATGCGCAATAGCTCTGTGTATATTTATCTCATAGAATACGTACTTTTTTGTTTAAGTATAAGAAGTAAAATATCAAAAAGGAACTTGCAGAATGAATTCATGAGGGAAAAAGTTTCTTGATTTTGGGGATGAGACATTTCTGAATTCTGAACTTTGATTAATGCTATCTATTTGCTAAGAAATTTTTTTATTATTGTTATTTTCATTTTTAATAAACAGAGAATAAAAGTTTAATTTTATAAACACAAAAGCTTTTAAATTAAAAAAAACAATTTTAATATAAATGCATTATTTTTATAAGTACCATTAACAAAAAAGAAAATGTTGTAGAGTCTCTAATTTAGTTTTGGAACAAAAAACATGAAAAAACAGCAGTGTCTTTGCTGAATTCGAAGTCTGCACTTTTCAGTTGTTAACCAGACTAGCTTTCGAATAACACCACAAATGCACCTGTTAAGGAAGAAGAAAATTCCCTATAAAGTTATTTAATTCTTCTCTATTTTTACCTACCAAAATTTTAGATCAAGTTAACTCAAATTTCAGTATATATTGTTACGAATTCTGTACTTAGATATATAATTTTAGTGGAATTATTAGTAAAATTGTTGTATTTCTTTTCTATAATACAACATGAAAAATCTCAAGAGACGAGCTATGCCGTAAAAGTAAGAATACAGGGGCAAGTCCATCCATTTAACGTTGAGTAAATGGGTATCTCGGTAATTTGGCGGGAAATCTCCAAAAGTCGCCAAAGGCGACTACTTGGCGACATTTGTGTCCGGTCTCTGTATCACCGTAATAAGTATTGCAACTGAATAAATGCAATTGATCACTATATTAGCTGCAACCGTAATTCGAAACTCATATTGCCTTCCAGTAATTTTGAGAAGCAGAAAGTACTAGAAATATCTCGGTGGCCCGATTGAAAACTATATAGGGCCGGAAAGAGAGCATCTGCTCTCAGTTGTTTAGTTATTGCTGTTGCCAGTTGTTAGTTTAGGGTGAATTGAGATATCTCTGGGTTAACTTTTTCATTAGATGCGCTTTACATTGCAGTGTGTTTAACGTTCTTAGTAGTTTGAAGTGTATTTACTAACTGTATTCTGTGATACTGTGAACACATTTACGAGTATTTCAGTGGAAAATTCTAGAACTCTGAAGTGTTTCATTTAGTAAAAATAAATTTTATTAACCTATCATCAAATCTGTGTTCATTCAATCTATTACGAACCCGTACGCATTTAACACTGCGTATTGTAAGGGATTTGTATATAGAAAACAGATATTTATAGTGTGTAGATACACAATAAATAAGCTTTCAGTCATGGCTAAATTAAATATTTCTTTATTCTCATTTTAGCCAATAAAGATAAAATTGCTCAAGTAAGCACATGTTGTTGAGGATTTACATCCGTATCGTGTAGAAGTCTGAAACACATTTGAAACTATAGAACTAGATGTTGGCAAATTAGCACCATGGAAACAAAGAGAACGATGGCGACTCGTTCATGATGAAATCTTTGTCCAGAAGAATTTAGCTTGATTCTAATTAGCTAATTATTGACTCTTTAAAGTTATTGTTGGCTGATACAGTTTATTGTGATTTGTCATATTGTAATAGCCTAGCTGAAATAGAGTTCCTTGAAAGCTAAAATACTGTGTAGCGACTATTCACTGAGTTCCTGTGACTAAGTTAACAAGTCCAAAGAGGGTTTAAAATGCCCTTCTATTCAAACTCATAATGAATTAACAGATGGACCCTCTGGGGCGTACAGGAAGACTCCACTTGCGCTTCTTTTCAAAATAGGAAATATAAAAACTAACTAATACTAAATTTAATTAATCGGCCGAAACTGCACAGAATCAGTTCGCGTAGTTGGCCCTTTCTAGCAGGCATGTATTAGGTACGGCTGTAGAAAAGCAAGTTTAGACTAATAGCAACAACGTGGTTGAAAGGCAGAAGACGCTCTCCTATTGAAGTGACCCACACTTCAGCTTAAATACTCGTTTCTATCTTATTTGCATAAATCGTAGTCTTGAAATCTTATTCTGGAAGGGAAACCTAGGTGAGAAACTAAAAGGTAAAGGAAAGGCTTGTTCCAAACTAAAAATAACTCTTCGGAAAATAAAGTAAAACCCTACAATATGCAGTTACTATTTATAGAACAGAGAGGGTAACTACTCGTATTAAAATGGAGACTTAAGGAAAAAATGGAAATATAGCTAGAAATTTTGATTTCCATATTTTTATCTTACATATATACATATAGGATGTATTTGCATATGCAGTTATATATAAGTGATTATATATTATCAAAATATGTTTTCATACATTCATAAACAAAGTATTTCAAGCTGATTGAATGACTTGATTTAGGCCGTTCAAAGTCTCAGTGTCAGCGAACGATTACAGAATCGCAAAGATTAAAGCGATTCAGGTAATTCAAATGCTGGAAAATTAGTAACCAGACGGTCAGCGATAGTAACGAACAATTTTCTCTCGAACTCACAAACGCTGGGCTTTAAATACCTTAACCGATTTACATTATTCAATTGATTTAAAATGGATTCAGAAGAGACTTTTTCGTGACGTCTCTACTTACGTACATACGCATGTATGTACGTATCTCGCATAACTTAAAAACGAGTAGCCTCAGAATGTTGAAATTTTGTATATAGGACTGCTATAATATGCAGCTGTTCAGCTCCCATATTGGTTTCAACTGGCCGCAGTAAAGTATATGTGGGGAGTGAGTATATATATATATATATTTGCATTTTTTGTTTTAAAAAAGATTAAATTATGTTGTTCTCATCTATCGGATAAGATTTTTATGCCTTTAGTTAATGCGCATGCAATAGTTGTAGAATTATCAAAAATTTAAAAGTTGTTTAAGTGCGCTTAAGTTTAATATTTTACCGTAGCAGCCCTATCTGTTTACATTTGAAACTTAGCAGAATAGTGAATTAAGTTTCTACACCTTTCAGTGTTTTTTTTGCCGAGTGAGACCAAAGGAAACTTTCAGTTTTGTGCACCGAAACATCTGCCTTCATGCCCGCTTGCCGAATTGCTTGTTGTTTAGTACAAACCCTAATTATAATTTTAAAAATTGTTTTAACTATACTTGGTGTTTTATATTTTGTATACTTTCAAGTTTTTTTATATTTCTCTATATTTTCGTTACATTTTTCTATCGTTTTCAAATTTTTATAAAGTTATTTTCAGGTTTTATGTATTTTAGCCTTTGAGAACTGAATTAACTGAATGAGAATGTCTAATGAAATTAGTTTAAATGAAATGCAGCAAAAAATGCTTATAATTCATATTCCGTACAAGCAAGTCATATGGCGAATACATCAGATTTTTTGATTCCCTCAAAGCAGACATTCAATATTAAAAGTATATGCATAGGAAATGAAAAAATCTTACTGATGTTCCTTTCCTCAGACATACTTTGAAAAATAGTGACAGAAATCATTAAAGTGATAGAAGAGTGAAGTTTTTGAAATGAATATTGTATCTTCGTCGCATTAACATATTTGACGTATCATGAATAAGAGAGTAATCTTGTCGACTGATTAGAATGACACCGACAATGCACATTTTTTATGTCTCTTGCTATCTTATATATAAATAAATTGGATTTTCCTTTAGACAATTGTTGAAAAATGGAGTCGAAAATTCGAACTTTCGTCTGTTTTGTATTTTCTGACATATCCGGTAGATGCTTTTACAATTCTCAAGATAGCAACGTTTAGTTTCTTAAATAAGCAATATATATATATATATACACGTATGTGTGTTTTTTATAAGGTAAAAAGTAAATAAATCAAAATTATAATTTATACTAGCGAGCACCTTTTAATTCCCCCTTCCAATTCTAGAAACAGTAGTTCCTTTTTTTGTACTGCATCATTTCAGCTCAGTCCATCTTATATGACTTGCGTAACACTGATGACCTAGTTAATTCGGAACTTGCTCAAAATTTTCAGAACTGAAACTATTCCTTGGTGAGGGTGAGGGTTCATGTTGAACAACTGAGCACTTTTGCTTCAGCTCTCTTTCCGTTAAGACATTTCGCTCGCTGAGGTGTCACCTAGCCTTTGCTAACTGATGTCCATTGTTTAAAAATTCAGTTTGTATAAAATTGTGGGGTGCATAACGCTTTCACATTGATGATGTGCAATGAAAAACATATGTGTCCTAAGAATTAATTATCAAGGAATAAAGTTATCTGTGGAACTTACGGCTACGTCTGTCTTTAAGTGTTATCTTTCTAGCTCCTAAAGCTTCTCAAAGTTATTACAACACTTTCGCCAGTAAGTTGCAGCTTTGTTTTCCTATTGCATATAGTACATATATATGTGTTTATAGTATATAATATATATGCATACATAAGTTTCTGCTTTTATATGTATATATATATATATGGCTGTCTGAAATTTGGTACCATGCATTTCATAGGCGGATAGAAGGAAGCTTGTTTTCTAGATAATTCCACAAGTGCTAAATAAGGTACGCATGCGGTGATGAAATTATCAGTCCTTTCGTTCAGTACCTGATTCTTTAAATCTCCACCTACATGAGGTAATATGTTTAAGAAATGTTTCGTGCGACGTTTACGGTTATTTCACCACTTCATCTACGCAGAGAAATAGACTGCCAGTGTCTGCGCTAGGAAGAGTAACAATGAGCCTGATGGGAAACGAAATTGTTGATAACTTAAATGGCGACAGCCAACTAATACGCATATGGAAGTAACGTTTCCGAAGAAGAATGGCCCAGAATTAGGATTCTGTTTACTAAGTACCACATGCCTCGAACTGTTCGAGTTTTTTGTTACTATTTAATAAACTTAATTTAAGATGCGGCACTTATTACGGATCATAATTTAAGGCCAATTTCTTTATAAATGAACGATCTTTTTTCACCTTGGTATAAGCGATTTGTTATTGTATGCTCTGTGGAATGTGCGATTTACTTCATTCGTCTACTGGAATATTTTATCTAGTACTAACCAAATCTACTAGAATATTTTATCTAGTACAAAGATTTTTGTACAGCTATATTTTTATGTTCTGAGAAGTCTGATTAACAATGAAAGCCCAGTTTGTACTTTGTTTGCATTTGATTATCTTCCCGATTTCCTGCAATTAGTGAATTTTCCCACTGTTCGCTTAGCGACTATCCCGCGCAGTCACTAAAGTGCTTGGAGCATTTGGTTTAGTTCGAGCAGAGCTGAGCCATTTTTTGGTGTTCCTGTTGAATACAATTGTTTTATATAATATAGTTAACAGAACTATGAATTATATTTTACGCTATTTGTAAAGTGACTTTTGTTCATTTTATAAGGTATTTCTACCGCCTTCTTAGCATGTCTTCCTGATATAATGGCTAGCACACTCGGTGCGTATTTGAGAAGTTTGAGTCCCGTCGAGAGCATTGCTCATCTTCACATCTCTCAGCATCAAAAATCCTAATATCTCTATAATCTTTCATGTATTTAAATTCATACATTTGAATATCAACAAGCAAATTATATTTTATGTTATTTATGAAGTTATTACGCTTATTTTATCTGAAAAAGGTTTGCATATATAAAATTAGTATTAAGGTAAACAATATTTTTTAAATACAAAATGATAAATTTATTTATCTTTCTTCTTTTACTAATGAATATTATAATATAAATCGAATACCAGCCATGTAAATTATAGTTTAATTAGTTACGTAACGCATTATTTAGGACATTTGCATGACCTCAATTGTTTTTATGAAATCCGATGCAAAGGTGGTAGAATTTTGCGTTTCTGCCTGGAACTGCTTCTATATTTAAATCGCGTAGTAAACAGATAGGAATATATATTTTAATGAAGTTGTAAGAGTTGCACATATAAACGTATGCTATAGGAATGCGCATATAAACGGTTTTGTGTCCTTAATCACCATCTTGCATCAAATAAAAGATTTTAAAGTAGCAGCATTATTTTAAGTGTAACACTGTTTTAACAATAAAATGGTGTCACTCCTTGAGCCAATTTGACAATCATATCATTAGAAATTTTACACATTTTTAAATTATTGCGAGCGCGACTTTTGGATCTCGCTCTTCAAAAGTTACAATAATACAGATTTGCAAGAATCATGCCAAATTCAGTCGGCGTGTCACACAAGTTGGTTCACGTTATACGTAACACATTTTAATATTCGAAACGATTGAAACCTAAAACTTATACTTAAAAAATATGATTAAATGCATTTTCAACCAGGAGCCGCAAATCATATTCAAAAGACACGGCTGGAGAAGACTCGGGTAGACAAAGGATGAAGAAGGATGCTGAACATAAAATACCTCAAAAATGAATGATGGAGAGAAAGGAACTAAAAACTATTGGTAAATTATGATCTACACATACCATATTAAAAGTACAATAGTATGGTGGTTAAGGGAGGCATTTGCTTGTTGAAAGGTAGAGCTCAAATCTCATAAAACAAGAAACGTTTGCAATTCTAGCATCTATTAGATCTATCTATTTATAACTAGCCGCTATGCCGCCAGCCTTCATCTGGCTTTTAAAAGTACCGAAAAAATGACTAAAAGACACACCTGGGGCCTATGGCCGCGTAAGTTCTTCCAACCTTTTTCTCTTTGTTAAGATTCCAACCCTCCTTTGTATACGGCCCTGATGTATCTCCAAAAAACACATACGTCTTGAATTTTAGCAAATTAATTGCATGAGATGTGCATTAAACATTTGTTAAAGCATAATTTATATCCCCGTTCTTAAGCACCACCATGACATAAGCAAAAAATAACATGAAAGAAACTCAAAAAACAAAACATTTCGCGCAGAATTTTACTCTGCAGAACAACTTTATCAAAAAAGAAATCAATAAAAATGTATTATATATATAAAAAATGACAATGAAATATGCAGTATCCCTTAATACAAATATTACTTATCCTAATAAATAAATTAACCAACTTTCCTTTGCAAAATCTTAAGAACTCAAATGGCATAAACAGATTAAGAACTTAAACAGATTACAAAATATCATGCAAAACGTTTTTATAATTAAAATTATATATAATTAAAACATAATATAAAATATTACAATGAAATAAGCAATATACCTTGATAAAAATGTTAATTATCCTAATAAAGTAATTAAACAATTTTCCGTTGCAAAAAGAAACGACTTTTTAATTTCTGAAACTTTTCAGTCTCTTAAAAACAGTAACGTAAGAAAGGCGATGAAAAATTGTTGCCAAACCGAAATTTTTAAAAGAATGAAACTATTCAAAATGATGCAATTTCATCAAAACTCTATCAACAACAATAAGAAAGGAAAATTGTTGCCAAAACTACATTTTAAAATATCTGAGATGTAAGAAGTGTATTCGGAAGCTTCATTTAAAAAATTTTTAAAAAAATACAAAATATTATTATTTTTCCAAAATTCTTTTTTTAAAAGGAGTCGAAAGGATTAAAGTTCAACGTGTCCAAAAATCAAAGGAAATAAACAGCACATTTTTTAAAATAAGTTTTTTTTAAAAAAATTACGCTGAAAAGGTGTTTAGCTCACCTTCCTAAATAAATTCGTAGTGTCTACGCTTCACGACGATGTAAAAATGAAATGTATAGAGTGAAATCTCGCTTTCCCTGTACCCCTTTATGTCTAAAAATGACGCGATTTGGTCACAAAACATAAAATAAAAAAATTCGAATTCGAATTTCGAAAAAATCGCTTCGAAGTGCACTGGTTCTTGTGTAGATACACCTATGTACCAAATTTCGTGGCCCTGGGTCTATTATATTACTCGCAATACAAACGTAAGACACACACAGACTCTTTGTTTTATTACATGTAGAGGTATGTTTAAAATCTAGAAGCTTGTAAATGTATCTCTACCTGGAACTTTGATGAAAAGAAAACGGGAACGTGACAACGTAGTACTCCATTTACAAGCATGTTCATCAAACCGGAATTAAGAGAAATATAAACAGTCGTCATCATTTTTGCTCAAAGCTTATGGTTAATAGGTTTCTTTGCTCTGTTCATTATTCTTCGCGAGCTGATTTTCATTTTCAGCATAAAAGGTAAACAAGAACAGATATTAAACTGCCTTGACTTGTAATGGCACTTTGGGTCCTAGTTTGAATAGTGAAGAAAGCTTGATAAATATGTAATGGCTTTGCGTCATGGAAACACTTAAAATACACTTGGCTGAGATGCAGTTGAGCTGAAATTCCTCTCAAGAAGCTGGTGGTAGGAGAAGAAGGATAATAGATCCTTAGATACATCCCCCTCTAAAGCAGAGCTGAACCTATAAGTTGCCCGAGGTCTGAATCTGATCAGGCAAACAACAACAGCATAAAAATACAGTTTTGGAAAAAATTAGCCTTCTTTAGGAAAAGTGATGAAATTTTTCAGTAAGAAAAGAATGAATATTTTTAATAGCTATCCAAACTCTTTTGATATTCCATGCTCGAGAAAAAGCAGCTTTTCTTAATTTAACTCTGCAGTCGAAAGTGGCTTAGCTTCTGTTTTCCTCAATATCAACCAAACGTCTGATAAAAATATGCTGAGAGGAAAAATTTCAAGAGTTCAGTTATTTCTTTCGCTTCTCTTAAAATTAACATGTGCCACTTATATGAAGAGTGAAACCATTACTGTTAAACCCTTATACATTTGGTAGGGAGTTATTGAGTTTAGTGTCATAAATTATACTCGCAATTACTTTTAGCGAGCAAAAAGAGAGCACAGAAAATGCTTTTTATGCGTAATACCCAAGATCCGTTGTTGGCGTAATAAAAATCTTAGAATTTCCAACCACTTAAAGAGATTGCTGCTCCAAAATTGATGATCATAAATGTGATTATTTTACGATTAATAAACAGAATGTTATTCATTTTCTGGGATGTGCTTTTATTATTCGCTGAGATAAGCATGGAGAAATTTAAGTTATTTATAAACGGAAACAACCGCCAGAGATGAATCTTGATATCTCTTCACTTCAAACGAAAAAGATAAATGAACTTTCCTACGTGTTTTACAATATAACATATACATATATTTTTATTTGCTAATTAAAGCTGAAAGGAAATATTTAATAATATGAGCTCCGAACCAGTTTCACTACCTTATATTATTGCAGCTCTTTGCGTTTGTTTATATATATATATACACATAATGATGACAAAACAAATACAAAAACCGAAAATGAATGTATATGAAAAGTCTTTCCAATACGATTTGTAGAACTATTGACAGCATAAAATGTTTATCCATAATAAATAGGAAATTGGCAGCCGAGGCAAATTACATCTTTATTTTTATTTCAGTAAACATGTTGCGGCCACAAACTGGCACACTAATTGTGCCTAATCAAGAACATTTACATTTTTGATACTACTGCGATAGGAAGAAAAGCAGCACGCGAGCGTCCTAACGGCGAGGGGAGATATGTAAAATATAAAATCAGAAAATAAATAGCTGATAAATTACTAACTTAATTAGCAACATCTCTTTGAATTCCTTATTAAATATTTACATGTTCCCCTCGTAGCATCTGCAGTGCATCAACATTTCTCTTGATTACATCATTTCTAGATCAGTCCATACATATGACTTAATGCTGAAGAAGTAACTAATTCTAAACTGAAACGTTGACATAACTAATTCGGAAATAAGCTCCAAAGTTTCGAGAATTGAAACTGCGCACTTCTGCTTCTATCTGTCTTGCCGTTAAGACGCTATACTTCTCTCGGTGTCGCTTACTCTCTGCTAGCTATTGTCTATTGTAATAAAAATATAATCCGTGTAAACTGTGGGATGCATAATGCACCTACAATGGTGATGTGCAGTGAAAAAGAATATGTATCCTAAAAATTAATTATCAAGTAATAAAATTATGTGTGAAAGTGACCGAGTGTTAAAACTGTTGTATATACGTTCGACCCAGGCTCAAATCGCGGTAAGCGAGAAGGTTACTAAAGAGCTTCGTTGTTTTTTTCCACGGGTAACGTAATTGCGAGCTACTTCTCCCAAAAGCCATCCCCTTAGCCGGTAACAACTTGTACTTTGACATAATCTAATCTAATTTATTCTTAATTCCTCAAAAAGTTTTAACTGAAGTTTTTATGCCTTTGTTTTTGGTGTGTGTATTAAGAGATCAGAAACAGAAAAATGTCTTAAGTGATGATTCAGTCAAAATTTAATATTTGCTCGATATCTGATCCTTTTCAATTACTTTTAGACACATTATATTTATTAGTATCTATGTTTTAGTACCTTTACTCCTAAACGTTCTCACTGGATATTTTTTATTTGTTTTTATGAATAGTTGCTTAATGAAAAATAACTTTATAGAAATTAAGTAAAAATTAAAATTAATATGTTCTATATTTGAATTCTGAAATTTGATGGAAATTTTTAAGCAAGTTATTGACATACTTCTTCAAAATGGGCCAACTATTTTATAATTAGAGTTCCGAAATTCAACATAATAGACAACTTTGACGAAATGCGATATATCTTTACTAAAATGTCTGGGAGTGGGTAATTTGCGCGCCTGCTGCCTTTTTTGGACGTGGTACCCATTTCTCAGGTCCCTCTCCGGAATCCAATCCTTATTCCCTGTCACCCGTTGCGACATGGTAGACGCGTAACCTACTATCGACACTTGATAAGGCAGACACTTGAAAAATACGTCGTCGAGACGAGCCCGTGCGAAATTATAGATTCACCGCGTAATATGGACACGAGTTTCGACTGGTTTTAGTCTAATAAAAGCGCTCGTCTCCAAAGGGTCGGAGCTCTGCTGCACGTATTAGCTCTAGAGTTGCCGCAATTATCCAAGTAGTAAGATACGATCCAAGGAACCACAACTGATTTAATGAGCCATTCGCGGTTTCGCCTTAATACGGCATGTACTTAATACGACATGCATGGCTTAATCTTTAAGACAAGCATATGACTACTGGCAGGATCAACCAGGTAGCTTTTTTACGTTTATAGAACGTTCGAGGTGCAAGCAACTCGAATCCACCATTTCATAGCGCACACCTTGGAAATGGTCTATGAGCCACTCTCCAGACGGTTCCCTCTTTTATTTCATACGTACGGAATTTTATTTCGTGCTTTCGGTAGCGGTTCAAAACTGAACATATGTGAGATATTAATTAATATTTGGATAATTTTATATTTCTATTACATTACGCTTTAGAAGCTGTTTGAGATTTTGCCTCAACAGAAAATTAGCATGCTTTTCGTAATTTAGAATTATTTATGATTTAAATATAGTGCAAAGACTTTCAATCGTTTATTACTATAATATAATACCTTCAAATTATTTATTTCTGTAATCTATGATGTTAATAAGTCGAATAATCGAGCCTTTTATGTTTTATGAGAAATCTAGTATTGTAATTTATTTTACATTTGTGCATTATGTGTAAATCACTTAACTTGTCGATCGATAACAGATTAATTAAATTTGAAAGATAAATTTTCTTCGTGCTTTGCAGAATTACAATTCTTTGAGAATTGGATATGGGAAAAGACGCGAGTAAGATTAATTAAATGCTTTATATTTGACGCAGTGGCAACACTTACCAAGGTGCGGAGATGATAAATGCCACATTTAATGAGAATAAGTCAGCTAGTAAATACAGTTGCAGATCCTTTCCGGTGTTCGTTATTTAGTTTACAAGGCATGATTGTTTTTACAGATTTTGTTTTGTACGAACATGATTTTACATGTTAACTAAAAGCAAGACCCTTAAAGTGTAAAAATCTTTCTAGGATATAAGAAGATTTGATAGTGCTTATTTAAAGCAATTTAAGATCATATTTATAACATTTACATATAAATTAATGTTATTAATCAAATATATCAATAAATAATATTTAAATGTATCTAAATGTTAAAAAATCAAGTTGATTATGTTACGAGAAACTGTAAAATATTAAAATGCGGTTTTTGCATTCATTACTTATAAAAATATTTGCAATATTACCAAAACATGATAAAATCCCAAAATTAATTTTTTTAATGATCATAAACATCTTTTAATGCACGAAACATGTTTCGGTAGGCATTAGATGTTACAATATCTAAAGTTGAATTTCAAGGGAAGAAATAGGAAAGGCAATTTTAATGCAAAATCACCTGAGAATTCTATAAACGTTCTTGAGGAATGATTCTGACACGACAAATTTTTTAAAACTCGGTGTATATTCCAACTTTAATTGGATATACCCTTACCTCTCAGTAAATTCTTGAAGGGAGTTTATAACTCAATTATTTAATGAATTTCAGTTGTATGGCCAAGGATCTGAGGGAATATTAAAGTATTTTTTAAAATTCAGATTAAGATTTTTTTAAATCAAGTTACGCTTAAAAATTTGAAATTTTTCCAACCTATTTCTCAGCAACTTTTTTTCAGCTTTTCAGTTATAAATTGAAAATTTCAAAGTTCGAAAGACAGATCTCAGAGTAATGTTGAACCAGAAATTGGTTACTCGTATCTTTTCCAAAACAACGTAATCGAATATTGTTATATTTCATATATTTACTGACGAGAATTTTTATTCTATTCTTACTTACAATGCAGAATGCATTGTATAAATTTACATCAATCATCTTAAATTTTTATGTATGAGTATAATGTTTACCAAGTACTTGTCAACCAAATTATGAAACATTTAAAGTTCTGGGTTGCGATTTCGGAGATATTATTTGATGCATACATAATGCTTTAAAGCTATGAATTCGTTTCTTTCTATGAAGGAACATACTATATGCATATATGTTTACTCAATTCTTGCATATTGCATGGAGAGAGGATTATTAATAAATTAAATAACTGCTTACTAAATAACAAATGAATGATATAGTATATGATAAATTCGGAACACATTTTGGATTTTCATATTACATTTATCAAAATTGAAAAATAAACTGATATTTTTTAACTTTCATCTTAAACAATCAATTTTCTGCATTAGTCCTTTGCAATTTATCTGACGCTCAATACGACATCTGTGACTAAACGAAGTGTTCATAAAAGTCTTTTCCCGGCCTTTGTTTATTCAATGACACAAAGATTAATTTATTTTTAAGCCCATATGGACAATTTTCTCAGAAGAGCTATTAATTTCGTTTTTGCATTTTGCTTCAATTCACTAGAAACGGCGTTTCACTTTTCATATTGTTGTCACCAAATATTAGAGCCCTACGTTATATTTAAAGAAGGTAAATAATGAAGCATCTGCATGAATGTATGTATGTTTTTCGCACTGTGAAATATCAACAGACCTAGAGACGTCAAATTTTGAACAACGGAGTCCTTCACTCGAATATGGGCATCTGGAAGCTCACATTCGGAATTTGTTTTAATACCTATATCATATTTTGTAAATATTTAACGAATTTTTTATTACCAAACTCAACGATTTCAAAGCGAGCAATTGCAACACTTACGAAAAAAAACATTTTTATCTCCAGCGCGCAAGACTGCGTATCGGTAATTCTAAAGTTATGCTCTTTTAAAATTATTTTGTGATTTTGCTGTTGAATTGAATTTTATGGTTTAATTGCGAAGAGTATAAGAAGTAATAAATGTATTATAAGGAGTTATAAATTTTCATGGCAAAAAGTCTTCTTAAACCAATGCTTGTACATTTCCACCCAGTTTCTACAAAACAAAAAATTCATTTTTTATTATTTTAGGCTACAGACATTTATACGAATACATTCGATATACTGTCTCTTATGTAGCAGAATGACTGATTTATATTACTAACATAGATTAATTCTTTGAAACGCTTTATAAAAATATCTTGAATTTTCTTGTACGCATCCTACCTTGAGCCTCTAAATATATGCTAAAACTTGCTTTTTTCATCTTATGATCAGGCCAGACGACTCTTCACATGATGCCCTGCCACCATTTACAGCATAGCCTCATAACCACTGTTATATTCAATCGTAACGCAGCCTTGATTTTATTAACAAAGTAAGTGGAAGAGAATTAGTTATAACTATAGAAAAGAATATCCGTAGAGTAACATGTTATTTAAAATCGAATTATAATCACATCTGTGAGAAAGAACACTAAATTGTGATGAAGAACAAAGTTGGCGGAAGAACTCAAAGCTGTGAGAAAATCTTCAGTGAACAAAAGCTCAAAATTGTGAAAATATTTTCTGTGAGGAAGAACTCAAAACAAAGTCTGAAATACACATACAATTAATGTTCAAGAATGGCAATGAAATGTTATCTCCTTTTTCCCAATTCGAAATATAAAATATTTCCAGATTTCGAATATTTTTCTCATTCAATATTATCCTTATTTTTTATGAGTCTCAAAGGTTTTTAACATACTCATTCTAACTTAAACTAAAAACTCTGATGTGTACACCGCATGACTTCCTTGTACAGACATTTAAATTATGCGCATTTCATTTAAACTTACTATATTGAATTAAATCTACTTCGTTCGATAGCGCATAAACCATAACGGAATACATGCACTTTGAAAAATTCACTATATTTGTTTAACATAGCGACAATCTGGCGCTAGGTTCACTTAACAGCGTTACATCTCATTCATTTCATACCTCAGATTATGTATATCATCAATTAAAAAAAAAATATGTATATCATCTGAAAAATTATCTAATCGTTGCCACATATTCTACTCAAATACTATGATAAATCTAAAACGATGTATAAAGCAAACTAAACAAATAAAAAAAACACAGTTTTTCACAGAAGATTCAGTATTTCTCATTCAATAAATTCAGATCTCACTTTGGAACAAGGCAAAAATACATAAAAACTCAAAATATCTATATTAAAAATTACGAAGTAAATCTTAAACACTTATTTCCTGGAATAAATTCCAGAATTGTTTAAGCATGATTTAATTCGCAATAGTAAAATAAGGCGTTATCTTTGCTGTTAAGAAGCTCAGTTTTTCTAGACTGGCAACAAATCCACTATTCTGCTAAGTTTCAAATGTAAACAAAGATGGCAGTTAAACAACTTTTAAATTATTGCTAATTCAAGAAATTATAACATGCAGGTTAATTAAAGGCATAAATCCTTAACCGGAAGATAAGAACAACATAATTCACTCATTTTTAAAGCAAAAAATGCACAATATACAAACATATAAGAATAAAGAAATTGAGCTCATTGAGCCGAGTAACAGAGTGCATATATATACACTGGTGTGCAAAAATTAAGGACCAGACGGTTTTTTCAATATAACTTTGTACAAAAGCTTTCCAAATCAACACATTTAATACCGTAAGATCCCCAATACGTAAGGACATGAGTAATGTAAGCAACACTTACTAAAAGAGAAATCAGAGGGATAAAAAGAAGCTTTATTGAAAAAGTAGCATGGAGCGCAATGCGACTGAAGGCCGAAACATCCCTGTGATGGGTGTCCAGCAAGAAACATCCGGTCTTTAATAGGGGATATGATCTCCCCTGACTGCTAGGCAGGTTTCACATCATTTGTGCATGCTGGATATGTGGTTGTTAATGAGCTGTTGAGACACTGCTGCTCGTTCCTCTTGTAGCACCAATCGCAGTTTCGGAATCGTTACTGGCGATAAGTTACGTGCTGCCACGGGTCTCCCTAGTAAGTTCCGTACATGCTTGACGGGATTTAGATCCAGAGACCTTGCCGACCAATCCATGTGTTCAATATCTTCACTCTCCAACAGCTCTTCGACAGTAACTGTGCGATGAGGTG
Source organism: Stegodyphus mimosarum (assembly GCA_000611955.2). Lineage (NCBI taxonomy): Eukaryota > Metazoa > Arthropoda > Arachnida > Araneae > Eresidae > Stegodyphus > Stegodyphus mimosarum. Next base: position 81,319 of record KK114093.1, read on the forward strand.
GAGCGTTGTCGTCCATGAAGAGGAACTGAGGACCCATAGCCCTTGTGAAAAGACGCATGTAAGGAAGAAGAACCTCGTTACAATAGCAGTCCCAGGTGACGAACCTCCTTGGGAGATATGAAGGTCGGTCCGGCTACCAAGCATTATGTCTGCTCGAACGAGAACTCCGCGACCTCCAAAACAGTCCCTTTTGATGATGTTGAAGGGGTTATTGCGTGTTCCCCGCTCTGTCCAGATGTGTATGTGTCTAGAATCGCAACTCAGACTAAATCTGCTCTCATCTGTAAAGAGTACTCGTCCCCATTCATTGTCTCTCCAATTCCGGTGTTCCCGGCACCACAGAGAACGCCTTCTCCGATGGGCAGGCGTTAGAGGTACACACCGTACAGGGCGTCGTGCAAACAGACCACCACCGTGCAGTCTTCTGGCCACGGTAAAACGCGATATCGGTCGTCCAGTCGCCTGTGTCGTGTGTCTAGCGATTTCTCCCGCTGTCTGCCGCCTGTTTCTTCTGGCCTGTAAGGCAATATACCGGTCATCTGCGGGTGTGGTTCCTCGTGGACGACCACTACTAAACCCCCGGATAGCTGTTCCTGTAGTTTGAAATTGTCTCCAAAGTCGTGAAACGATGCTGTGAGCAATTCCGAACTCTGCAGCCACACTTGTCACACTGCGGCCTTCCTCCAACTTCCCAATGATTCGACCTCGGGTAAAAGCATCCAGATGTCGTCTAACAGATTGATTATTCGCCATTTCTCGCTGAGGCAGCAACTCGGTGTGATTTTAACTGCTATACGGCGTGCAATCTCTTTGCCAGAAATACTGATCTTACACCGACAACATGCTTTATACTACTCAGACACTCCCCCATTACGTCTACCTACATATCTGCGCATGTGCTACCGTACATAACCTTACTTAATCTCCTGATTGGTCTTTCTGTCCGCTCTGCCTCTTCGTTCAGCTGATATGCTAATTTTTCGACTTCGTCCTTAATTTTTGCACACCAGTGTATATACACATATTTATATAATTTTTATGCGGCCGATTGCAAGCAAAATAGGCGGTGCACAGCTACATGTTATAGTAGCGCTATATACAAAATTTCAAAGTTCTGAGACTACTCGTTTTTGAGTTATGCGAGGTAAATACATACGCAGAGACGCCACGAAAAAATCTTTTCAGAATCCATTTTAAATCAGTTTTATAATTTTTTGAGAAAAAGAGGCCTTTATTCTGTCCTTACATACAGATGTCAGGCAAAAACATCGTTAAATTGCGTTGGATAGCGGTGAAAATGGATATTTTCGTTGAATATGATACCCGAAATTTTTTCGCGAATACACGTTTTTTCGTTTTTACTTAGTACAAGGAAGGGAAAATATGCATTTCAAATTTTACGACTGAAATCTTAAAGCTTTCTGCGAATACTTGACATTAAACATATCCCATTTAGTAAATATAATCCTAATTATTTCCTTTTAAATATGATGTATAAATATCATATTTAACAGGACATAATGAAATAATTCCAAATAGATCCAACATAGTAGTTAACTTAAAAGTTTAAACTCATTCGTTCTTGTTTAATTTGCATAATGTGAAATCTATTTCATAAAAATTACGAAACTTAATTTTTTATACTACCTTCCTCCGGTTCCTAAACTTATTTTATGAAAATACTGTACTCATTATAAAAAATGAAAGTTTGACGAACGTTTGATTCCAGTACGATAAAAAGTTGACCGAGATATTTGACACAAAAATCAAGAATCGTCTTCAAAAGCCGTAAGAGAAATGTTTGCTTTTATACGTAAATAAAATTAAAATATCGTTTCGCATAAAGTTACTGATATTATGAAATCACGTAAGGAGCACTTATATGAAGATTATCGTAAAAATATTTTCTTCCCTAAAAAAAGATTTTTTTATCTAGAAAACTGGCAACCGGCTAGTATTGAAACATAGTATTGTAGTATTATATCCATTAATTAAAAAAAGGAAAATATTTGGAGTTTAATAAATTTTATCTGCTTATCCAGAATTTGATTCAAAAGTAATAAAACTTCATAAATTATTTATAACCTATTTTAAGCTCTTAAAAACTTACAAAATTACAAATTCTATCAACATACTGAATGTAACAAAATTATAGATAAAGATACTAGTAAAAGATAAAAGAATACCATCGCATCGCCTTTTAGGAGACAAAAATCAACCTCGAATTATTCTAATTTATATATTAATGAACCCCTCAATGCAAATTCAATATGACGTCAAATATCTCAAATTCTGTAATTAACTATCTCGGTTAATTTTTGTAATACTAAAGTCATACTTTGTTAGTATGACTTTATAACAAATAGAAAAGTTTCCTAAATGTACATGTACGGACCAGAGGTGCGTGTAAAACGTTAGATTACAAATTTTTTCCAAAATTATTTTTAGAAAAAATATAAAAAGGCAAAAAACATGGATCTTTACGTCGTTTAAAATATTTTTGTAATTGGAACTATATGTCTACCATCAAACGGTTGCGAAACTAAAGAGAGGATAGGGACTTTTGTGGATACGGTTCGTTATCTGCTGGCTTCAGCTATTTTGCTAAGCAACTTTACCTAATGGCTTGCTGTTCTGCTAATGTGAAACTGCTTCTAAGGCCCTTATCATTCTTAGTAACTAACCAAATGGAAGTCAAATGATAATCAAATAACATCATATTACCATACTCTGTAAGTTACAGAACAAAACTGAGAATTGTAACGTCATGGAAATTGGTCTTTTCGTTCAACGTAATCAAAATTCTAATATAATAAATTAGCTTGATTTAGACATTCGCAATTTGGATTATGCACTTTCAATTATTAAGTTATTTTACTTATCACCCGTCAGCTGTTACCATGGTTCACCAATGACCGACCGCATAAAAACATTGAACATAGTAATTCAACCCATAATGCATGAATACGAGCTAATTACCCTTAAAAATGCATGCAGTACTAGAATACGAGTTAATTTTTCTTATAAATTCATCTAATATGTGAATACGAGCTAATTTTTGTTACTTACAAGTCTAATTTTAAGAAAAAATATTATTTACGAAAATATCTAATTATTATAATAACTTCTTAAACAGCCGAAAATTAGATGTAAAATAACAATGACGTCAATTACCTTGACGGTCTAGATCAGAAGTTTTCAATCTCCTGTTCTTTACGTAACTCATTCCCCAGAAATACGAACGAAATCGGGAATAAATTAACAATAACAATAAAAAAATTATATTAAAAATCTGCATTTCTAAATTGGAGATGCATAGCGTGAAACGTAAATTATGCATGTTGTAAAATAATGAATGGTCACAGTTTTAGTGATGCTAGAACATGGCCAAATAATAATTTTCGTAATACATTTTGTAATGGAAAGTGAAATGAGAACACAGAAACAGCAAGTACGAAAAACTTGGAAAACGGGAAAGTTCCTTTAATCAGGGATATTGACAATAAATAAATCAAGTGTTGCTTAACAACCACGATTTCCGAAATATGCATCGAAATGACATCTGATCTCGTTTATGCGATGCAGATTGAGTTTTCTTGAAGACTTTGAGATTAGAACCAGAGTCGCTGCAGCAAAAGTATTTTTTACATGCTGAGCGTATTCCAAAGTGTACGCCAATCAGTTCGTTATTATTGTGATGCATGTTCTTCATCGAGTATTGTGCATTGCAGTTGTTTATCGTTTATTTGCTCAATTCTTGTTATCGTCAACCAAGATTTGTTGTAAACACCTATGATTAAAACGAACTTTCTTTCAATATATTTTTCGTACCTAACTGTGATTCTCCTTTCCCATTTCTCATTCTACCAGATACTGTATTACCAAAATTTGAGCATGAATTCTTTTACAGCATGCATATAAGATTATTCTTAAATTCTAAACATTTTACTGGATAATCTCTGATAAGGAGGGGTTAAACTCCTAGAAAAAGATCGGTAGAAATAAATGACAAAATTGCTCAGAGTTGAAGTTCAGTACTGAGCTTTATACCTCTGTTCTAAAAATATTTCAGTAACAATACTACCATTTTAGCTTTTTTCTTATATATTTAGCGAAATTTGAGGTTTTATATCGTACCCCTAAAATTTTATCTCTCACCATAAAAGAGTACACGTTCCACAGGTTAAAAATCACTGTTCTAGAAAAAATGTAATAAATGATTTTCATTGTAGATTTAAAAAATATTGGATTGTATTGAGTTATTTGAGATAAGATGGCAGTTTACCTTTTACCTAATTTAATGCCAACAGTATTAAAGGTACAACTGTACAAAATAGTTTTCATTTAAAAAACTTTTAAGATAGTTTTTGTAATGTATAAAGAATTAATTAATTAGAAAATTATTGTATGATAAACTAATAAAATAGAGACAAATATGTGTTTTATAACTGAAATTTTAAAGAAGCGAAGTTTAATAATTTAGTTCGAATGTTCTGGGTCAAAAATGTACTCATTTCAATTCGTTGTTCTTTAAACTATACCAATTATCTGAACTGGCAAGTGAGAGCTAGTCCATAAAAAATAAAGGTAAGAAGGAAATTATATTGAAGAATGAAGAAACTCGTTTAATTTATACCGTATGCGGTTATTAGTATTTATTCAAGAAGTGAGGTTCCGATTCTTGATTTTTAAGAAGCAATGCAAACATCATTTTCGGCAAGCCAATAGGCATCATATTCAATTTCCTGCTGTCAAACTGTTTCAGTATTTTCACTTGAAACAAGATTTTGCATAGGAAAAAATGTTAGACAAGCATACATTTTAATGGAGCATTAATTTAATTTATAATCAAAATACGTGTACAGAATTTTACTAAAATAAGGATGAAACAGACATTTAAATGAACATAAAAAAAACATCGAGAGAAATTAAAACAATAAATCATTTTTATAGACCCTTTCATAGAAGGATTTCTAAAGTCCAAGGAAAAAAAGACCATATCAACGTTACATATAGGAAAATCTGAAAGAAACTGATTCTGAAAATCGAAGCAAGCTTTCAATTTAACGCTGTCTAGCATACGATTTTAAGAAAAGCGGCAAATGAGTGGCAGCTTTGTTTGTTGCTGTATCAGTCAGTTTAATTTAGTAGTTAACATGACTGTATTGACATGCTACACTTTTGTAACTAAGTTTTCAATCTTTCTATATTTTGCCTTCTGTAATTTGGAAACCTCAGAATGATTTATCACTTTGATCTTTTTAGCACCTGAAAAGTCACAAAACATAAAACAGAGAAGTGAAGAAGACTCTACTCTTCAGCCGTTTTACATTCATTACTTGTTTTGCTTCATATGCATTTTCAAAAATTACAAAACATTCCTGAATGTCTAGCAGCCGTTACAATATTGAATAATTTTGCTTTCAAATTTAATTACAACGAGAAAAAAAGCTACAGTTTGTTTTTAGGTAATAGTACTTAAACTTACAAGCAATTAATTATATTTAATTCGTTTCTTATTTCGTTAAATAATGGAAAAAGGTTTTGAATACCAATGAATCACTCACTCATCGCTGAGCAGGTGTTCAAGTTGCAGTGAATAAGGACTTTTTAAAATTTTATTTTTATCTATTTCTCACCTAACATTGATTCTTTGTCGTATTCATTGAGTAGTATAAAAATGCAAGCATTTAACATATTTTCTGATGTTTAATTCTTTCGTGTTTAATTTTATATATGTTTACAAGAATATTCAAAATAAGTTTGCATTAGTTCGGTGTTCTAGAAAAATAGGAAATCTATTTTATTAATGATACGAGAAACTCCTGATTCATCACCTAACGCTGTTTGTAATTTTCAGGCTATTGAACAGTTTTTCAATATTCTATATTTCGTTCACAAACAGGGTAAGTAAACATCATCAAAACTTCAATTATCGTCGGTAAGTTTCCTAGAAGCCAACCATTGTGAATTTTACTGATGGAGATATTTGCGTGGCGAGTTTATAAATATTCATAATGAATGCAGAACAATAAAAATTTGAAATAATTATCGACAAATAATTAGCAGTACTATGAAGTCTGAAAGTATTTGAGGAATATTCTCTTAGAGTTGGCAATGACTAGAGTTGAATTATAAAAAGCACAAAATTTCAGTTATATATTAAATCAGTAAGCACCATTTGTATTTATGTCTTTTCTCAACAAAATGTTTTACAAAGCAAGAAATTGTTAATTACTTTCATATGTGAGAAATAGATGCCGGATGCACATGTATTAAAACGAACTAAAGGAAAATAAGCTGAAAGTTAAATTACTTATTTGGTAAACAAGAATTAAAAAAATAATAATAAACTATAACAACATAGAAGCAAAATAAATGGTAGAATAAAGAAGAAAGTTACCCATTATTTAAAATAATTCTGTGTATAAGGAAATATTCTTAATGTCCCATAATCTTACATAAACAATTTTATATGAGTCGTTCCTATTCGTAAGTTTCAAAAATTTTTTGGGGTTTGGTGACACACATAATTCGCATTTATCAGAAAAATAAGAGACCATTTTAGTTACATAAAAATTTAACTTTTAAGTTTTTCTGTTCTGTCAGTAGACAGAAGAGAAAAATAAGCTGATTAAAAAGCTATGTTCAAGAACAACATTTACAGTGAGAATATATCATGGATAGTATGAAAGATTATTATGTAGAGTGTCTATGATTAAAGTTCTCCTATTCAGATCTCCGTATAGCCGTAACTGTTCGTCGAAAATATGTGAAAACTTTATATGTTGTAAAAAAGGGATAGAAAGAACGTTTAGCAAAAAAAAAGCTTAATTACATATATCGTCGTTAGAAGGGGTATGGTTTTTAAACATCCATGGGATGAATAAACATTAAAGCAGCTGATTTGGAATCAGTATTTTCATTATTAATTTTAACCAAATGCGATCTTGCGAGCCAGCTGTCATTGTCAGTGGCACAGTGAAAATAAGTTTATAACGGTTCTGTATGGTTAGTTTCGGTCGTTCATATATAACAAAGCACATTAGGACTATCACCTAAGGAAAAGATGCCTTTGTGTAAGTCTTTCTAAGAAAGCTATTTACACTGCTGTGCGGTGCCTAAAAGTGCTTCATATAAATTATAGGTGTTTTATAGTAATATGATCTTTGTAGAGAGATTAGAAAGTAATTTAAATCTTTGCTAAGTACCTTTCTTTTCCCTTTACTACTTCGTACACAATCTTTCCTACTTTTCTGAACCTTTACAGCAGTGAGCAATTCGGAAAAGGGCATTTTAACTATAAACACCCTGTATTTTCTTCCTTAACATTAGAAGATTGTCTATAATAAAACAGAACGAATATAAGTTTTAGCAGGCTAGAAGCTTTAAATAGAATTTTCTCTGAGATCGAAAAGATTGGCTGTCTTGGTACCCTCGCTTTTTACCCATGCGCTATCTTATCTCACTTGTGTGATAGTAACATCAGATGAAGTCCACCAAATTTAATGTGATTAGGAGTGCATGACTAATCACATTAAATTTGGTGTATCATTGGTATGTGATTTGGGGTCAGTATACATGACAGTAAAACTTCGCTAAGTTCCGTCTCACTTTTAAGAAAAATCTCTCAGGGATTTGTGTAAAGGTCTCACATCCCTCTTTCGTTACTATTTAACCACGGCAGAGGACTTTTACCTCTCCATTTAGTTGCTTCCATGTCACAAAAATACTGAAAAAAAATGCAAGCCATCTCCCAGATTCAAGCGTGAGTTCAACGATGCGGCAGCCAGCAATGCTAGCCACTCTGCCACCAGAGAGGTTCACCCATGCGTAACAATATTAAGACGCTCTGGTCTATCTTCTACTGTAACAGCTCCAATACGTGTAGAAACCACACAGGAGAAGGGTAAAAAGAACACTTTATTAACTCTTCTAAATTCATAATGCGTCGACGTGACGCTAAAATGCTACGCCTCACTCGGGTGGTAACTCAAATAGCAAGAACTAAACTAAAAATTCGAAGATATTAACGAGTAGTAAAAGTTACGCTTCAGGGCTCAGGTACTCCCGTTTCCTAAAACAGCGTCGAATATCTAGTGGCAGCAAAGAAATAGCTGTTACGCCGCGTTTAACCAACAATAAATGCAAAACAGAAGCTCAAGCTCCACAAAGTACAGTGCTCGCCTAAACTCTCTAACTTCCCTTTTAGAACTCGGTGTTTAAACCTTTTCTCCTCAAGGTAGAATTTGCATTACTTCACGCGCGCTACCAAATTTAAATATTCTGGAATTTACAATTAAGGGAAAGGAAGGCTTATAGGGATGTAAGCATAAAATTTAATTTAACGCGTTAGTTAAAATAAATATAAATCCCTACAATATAAAAAAGAATCTACTTTTAAAATTTTCTATAAAGTCACTCCTTTCACTAAGAAGGTATGCTACTCGAGAATTACCGAAAGGAATTCCGTATAATCTGAAAATATACCGATACGTGTGTAGGTCGAGAGATAAAAAAATCGCTTGCCAAAATTTTAGACAAAATTCAATTTCATGTACAAGCCAAATATCTAATTAATTTATAAATTTCACCATATGTATTACCAAAAATGGCAGCAGCTAACTGATCATCTTACATTGCTAGACCTATCATATGAGTTGAAGTAAAATGCCTAATCCCATTTAGTTTCCATTCAATAAACAGGGGTGAGAACATTTAAGAATTTAAATCATTTTGGCATTCTTCAAGTAATTTTGGCATCTTTAGTTTCTCTATCTCAGTTGTCCTATTTTTTGGGCGGTCACATCATTTCACATTTTAGTAACAACTTAGTAAAATTTTGTTTTAATTTCCTTCTCGCTTTTACGAGTAAAACGTGATTCTCAATTTTTACAGTGAAACAATACAATTATTACAAAAAAGATCATATATTCTGATAGTGTAAACCGAAAATTGACTCTTTTACTGAGCAATTATAGGGACAAGACTAAAGATGATATTATTTACGACGTGGATGACAACAATGTTAAAGAGATGGCGTTTACTAGACTTTCCTCATGCAAAAACTTCCGAAGGGACTGCTAGAAAGTTCTGAGTCGAATACCAATATAAAGAAATTTGATTAATGTATGATAATAATTACTGAGATAAAACAAATAATTTTTAATTACTTAACATGTAAGTACCATTTTTGTTTTCGAAATACTTGTAAATCAGTTTGAACTCGGATGCAAGTAGATGCGCAAACTTAAGTCGCAAAATGTTTATGAACATTTCTTGGCTTATGCATAAAATGTAAGGTAATCACGTGTAAGGGAAAATTATATTTACCTGGAAAACCTATGACTTTGGGTATGTGATTTGATATTTGAATGCATAGAACGAATTAGTGTCAACTTTCTGTTGTGCTATATTTTTAATTAAAGAATATATAAATACTTTATTATTATTATTATTATTATTATTATTATTATTTTATTATCATTAAAACATAAGAATGATTTGCTTTTCCTGTATTTAACTAAATCTTATAATATAATTAATTCAAGGAAACATAATTATGCCACTGTAACGCAGCTATTAATAACAATATTAGTTAACGTCTTTAAGAATATAACGCAAGTCTGTAACAATGCTCTTGAGAAAACGAACTTAAATCTTTTCATAAAATGTTAAATCTGTAGCAGCTTATGTTGCAAATAATTAAAGTTGCTGGTCTTGATAAAATTTGGCACATTACTATCTTTTGCAGCTATTTACGATGTTGTCTTATTTGAAGATTAATCATTACCTCAGAAAATATTTCAAAGCAATATGTGCTCTCACGAATGTCTTTCCAGTTCAGTGAACCGAGCCGTCTAGAAGCTCCAGAGCGGGGCAAAATCACCCGGGTTGAATGAAGACTCAGAACAGCTATAGCCCTTGGTATATAACCCATCCAATTATGTAAACGATTTGGGAGAAGGAAATTTTTGGC
>KK114093.1:91370-103181 GCA_000611955.2 Stegodyphus mimosarum
AGCTTAAAGAGTCTAGATTTTGAGACTGACCACATTGCCGTGTAATATGATTCCAGCGCAGAGGCCGAAGTGTCTGAATGAACATATGAATTTTAAATTGCAGGAAATAATATTTTCTTTGGGCTTTTCTGCGTGACAGCTGTTGTGATCCCAAAATTCTTTACTGTTGCTTCTGTCCTTTCATGAACTAAACTTGTGTTTGAAAACAAAACTGTTCTTGAACTCAAAACTCTTGTATCTGGTCTTTCATGAACTTCAACAAAAAGGCTGAATTCAAACTCAGATGTTTAACTGCTTCTTAATTATTTTATTTTATTTATTGTTTTCTCATTTTTGTATCAGAAACGCATTATTAGCTCAAAAGAGACTTTGGTCTCGAAACGGCATTTTGCGTTGAATCACTAAAAATACCGTATCACATTTCAAATTGTTGCCACCAAATATTATCCCCCTATAGTATATTTCATAAAATTAAATGATGAATAATCTTCATGAATACATGTATGTTTCTCAGATCGTGAAAAAATAACGGTATATAAAGCCATCAGATTTTGAATAATGTAGTCCTCCACTCGAACATAGGTACCTGGAAGTCCGAAATGTGAATTTCGAATTTGTTTTATTACTTTTTCTCCTATTCTGTGAAACTTTAAAGAATTTTCGATAAACAAACCCAACACAGTGACAACACCGTACGGAGTAAAGCATTTTTATCTCCAGAGCACGAGACATCGGAAATTATAAAGATATGCTGTTTTTAAATATTTTGTGATTTTGCTGTTGAATCAAATTTTATGTGGCGTAAGCACCAAGAACGTGTTATTTAATAAATAAAATGAACGCATATAACTTTGTTTTGTAAAACCATCCTAGTAAGAAAACTGAATATTGATATGATGAACTGAGAAAGGACAGAAAAATGCATGCCAACACTTCACGCTGCATCGGGAATTCTGAACGTATACCGCTTTTCTACTTTTAAAATTTTTGCATCGTTTGTAATTTTGATGTTGAATTGTACATGGTGTAAATGAGAAGAAAATTATGCTTAATAATAAAGCTAAACACACAAAAAATAATGGGTTAGTAGGAGTGTAGCAGCAGACTCTTAGACTAGGAATTCAGCGACAGCATAAAAAGCTTTTAGAAACCCTTTTGGGCGACCATTAAAATCTGAAACTTTTCAGATTTTCTTTTATGCTAGAGACGTTTTAAATTCTGTCTTCCATTTCTTGTGTTATATGGCTTTACGGTATGTTACGATAGCATAACAGTTACTTGCCCCTTTAATCATTTGACTACGTTATGATTTTAATACAAAGCCTAAGGTTTTAGGTTTTTACAAAGTAATAGATTTCTTTAAAATACTTTTTGGTTCTGAACCAGGAATAGCCCACGGTATCAGGAGATATGTCTGGACTGTAACTTCAGTTTAACGTCTGCTTCATTATACAATACGTGGGGGAAGTAAATAAGAAACATTATTATTACTACTGATATGCAGAAAATACATTTATAATATTCATCTATATTATATATGTCAATAATCCCAATATCTCTGTTCAATTTTTCGGGAAAAATCTTCATCACTTGTGTGACTACTTTAACTCATTACTTAGCTGCATATAATCTTTCAGTTCAAACGTTTTGCCATAAACTATAAACCAAACCAAACCATAATATTTCAAGTCAATGGGTCTACAAGCAGCTGCATTATTGAATAGAAACGTGTGTGCCAGTGAAGAATGCAACGCATAAAAAAGCCTTGACTTTCATATTTATAAACGATAGTTATTTGAATATAAATTAACATAAGTCATAAATTTTGTTAGACACTAGTATAGATTTAAAAAGACAAGAAATGAAAAATGAAAAGTATTTCAATTCCGAAGTTATAGGCTCTTTAAACTGACCATCTTACAAAGCCATTCTCGCAAAAACATGCATTGGTTTTAATAAGTTTCGGAAATGCCGATTAATTTTAGATTACAAATTCATCTGATGAAACTAATTCGTATAAATAATTTATCCTTGGCTGATAATAAAAATATGTGCTCTTCCACTGACAGTGCTAATTACACTAAATTGCCTTCATTAAATAATTAAAGCATTCGCCATTTAGTTTTTTAATCTACTCGTATTCATTTTCAGAGAGCAAAAACTTTTTTTATTGTTTTTAGAAGTCGCATATTAAAATGTGTGAAACAGAAGCATTTAAACCATCTGGTCTCTATAAATGCTTCAGTTTAGAGCAGAAACGACAGAAGGCTTTCCGTTCCGTTTATACTTAAGAGGTTTATTGTCCTGAAATTGTATTTAACATAAGAGAAGAATCAGTGCGTTTAATGTATTTACATAAACAATACGTGAACTCTGCTGTTTTACACTGTTTGTTCATGACTGCACTTACAACTGAAAAAAACGTTTCATATAAACTCACAAGTAAGCAATACCGTGTATCATAATAAGCTCAATCAAATATGTCTTTAAAAAATCTTGGCTGAAAGCTTTTAAGTACGCAAAAATTATCTCAAAATTTCTTTATTGTTTTACTTTACGTTATTTACCATCTTAAATAATTTGGTTTCGTTTTCTTAAATTCTGAATTTAAAACTTAATTTCATTGGTTTACCAACAGTTATCTAGCAGTTTTACTATTTCTTGAGTTTAACATTTACATTTATAAAAAAAAGGCAAAACAAAAACCTTGTGTTTGGCGTAGATTTTATTCAAGACTGTCAATTTCGAGGGCAAACTACTAGAGATCGCTCTTCATTAGGAGCAAAGAAATCTGTACCTGTAGCTGTTTACTATCGAAATCGATAAAAACTTGACTAAAATCTACGCCAAACACAAGGTTGTTGCTTTGCCTAATTTTATGCTTTACTTCGGCATGTTCTCTTAAAATTTATTACCTGAATATTAATTAACCAAATTGTTTTAATTTGCCTAATTGTTTTCTGGCTTCTAATTTAAAGTATTCTAATTTTACACTGTTTAATTTTTGTTCAGTGTTGTTTGTTTAGGTTCATATTATCTTATAACTGATTTTAGAAAATATTCACAATTTTTTAATTTAATTTTAATAGCACTTTCTTTACTTTAGAAAAAATGTTAATTGTCTTACATTTCATATTTTTATTTTAAATTACTTTAATATTTTTCAGCTACTTCTAAATTGTTTCATGAATTTGGTTTTAGTATGCTCATCCAGAAACTAAATCATCGGATGTTATGAGGACAGCGATCAGGATATTTCGAAGAATATAACTAACCAGCTTATTTTTATTCTTAAATAATTCGCAGAATCTCCGCCAATATTACAACAAATTCTGTCAAATATTACAACAAATTCGCCAAATTTTATCGAATTTGAATAACTAATGCTTTGGTTTCGGTTTAGTTGATTATGACAAAGCACACAGTGTCTATCTGCCAAAGGGATGTCTTTGGGGAGGAGTTTCTAAGGAAAACCAACTCGTATGAACGTTCTTTTTTACATTGTAGAAAACCACGAAAACGTCCATGCAGCCAGCCCATTTGCCTGGAATCGTACCCAGGTCAAAACTACCAGCATTCAGTAATTTTACCGCTCGGCCACTGGTGGGCAAATAATTGTTTGGATAATCGAATACCTGTAATAAGTATACACAATTACACTCTGAATATGAACTCTTTGGCATGTGATAAACATTTTATATTTGAGAAAGTTATTAATCTCATCAGCTGGCTAAAGACTCAGTATCAGTACAAAAATAATCTTGTACTGATACTGAGTACTTAATAAAACAAAAATGCAATACGTAAAATTTGAATATTATTGTAAGCCCTCTTACTGCAAGAAACGTAAGCTTTTTAATATTATAAGTAAATTGATATACTGGAAGGATCTAACACTTCTTTTCCTACACCACAGATAATTTCTATGCAGTCATTTTCGTGTATAAATTTATATTAAAGCTCTAAAATCTAACTAATCTAAATAAAATCTAATTGCCATAGGAGGTAGTAAAGTAGACAGAAGACTGTATTCTGGATAAATTCTTCTGTCGATGGAAATCAATGATAGTTGCTAAATTTTATTTTTATAGCCGCAATAAAACTTCCTCTCGTAAATTCTTTTTCTTTTCCCTAGCAATGAGATAGAATATACTCGCATGAGAATATTAAATAAATAACCACTTCCCTCTCCACTACTTTTACCGTCAATTTTATTTCTGCTATATCTTTTATCCTTTCATTAAGTGTTATTTGCATCGTATGGTAATCAATGGTATTCAGAGATGTCTCTTTGCCGAGCATTTCTCACTTCACGGTGAGGTTACATTCAGTTGCATTCGTTGTAAGTCGAAAATATTATAAATAGAAATGCATTTAATATACCAAACTTTTTGAGTACATAATTGAGTCTAATTTGTCATACATAAACACAAGAAGGCTTTCTAGTCGTATGTTTGCACAATTTAAGCAAACGTGTATGTTAGAATTCAGATCATCGAAGATTTTCGACCTACCTTAGGTTTATCTTTCCGTATATTTGAAGAATATTGAGCTAAAATAAACAGTTTATTAACCATGTTATTTATTTGTCATGGAGGCGTAAGCAGGCTAAGCCTAAAGAATGTTTGAAGTAGACCATAAATTATTGGTCATAATGATACAATTATAAGCTCATCTCGTTATCTTCTTTTGAGGCTTTCAACATAAGAGTAAGGTTTTTAAAATTGATCTTTTCCGATATATTGGTTTTCCCAGAGGTATTAAAATATTTGAGTTATAGAATAATCCATTTCTTTTCTTCATTATGCATTTCAATACAGGATTAAAGAGCTTAAGATGCCTTAAAGTCAGTGTTCTTGTCGTATGTTTTCGTATATTCTAATGCAAAGTATTCTAGTGTCTCTGCTATAGTTCGAACGCCGTAATAGAGAATATTATGTTTACAGTTGAGGAAACATGAAAAATCAAATTGTACTGTTCCGGAATTTGAAATACGGATTTTCTAATAGCTAATTGTATGTGCTAACTGCATGCGCTACACGAAGGAGCTCATAGAAATGCAGCAATTTTCAGCCATCCTCCAAATCAAAAAAAAAATTTTAACCATGCTCGGAAACACTTGAGAAAATTAATGGTGCCGTTCGATGCGAGATCCTCATGCTGCCCCACTTTACTATCCGTAGGCTTAGCTCTGCATAAAGGCGGACGTGGTGCAGTACTGATTAAACAATATGGTAAAGAGACGGTGCCCACGTCCTCCGTCACTCATTCACTCACTGCCTAAAATATTATACTTATTGTCTCTACGTACCGGTGTATTGCCATCCAGTAGAACATAAGATGTTTAACTTTCACATAACTCAGTCTTTATTAAAGAGTCACAAAATAAGTGATTGAAAAGCAAAAAGGGCAGATCTTAAAAGTATTTTGTCTCCTTTTTAATCTGATTGACTTAAATAAAAATGTATTTAAATCGTGAGTTGTCTAATTAGAAAAATTAAATATTTCTATAAAATGGCACTAGCTGGACATATTAAAATCATCATGTACTTTTTTCTTTTTATGCTAAGCATTACAGGTAGGTGATCGCTACAAGGAGATAAAATAGCGACTTTAAAAAATGTATGGCAACCCCTGACACTGCCACAAAACTTCACATTGATTTAAATCTTCGTGTCAATTTTCTCACTGGAAGCACTTTTATAGAAATGATGCTATTTGTATTTCGAACAGAGAATATTTGGCCTCACCAGCACAATTTTCAATTTTTCACAGAATAAAAGCTGATGAATTTTTTAAAGCAACTCAATTTTTGACTAACCGTGGCAATTTTAAGAGCTATTTAAAGCGATTTGAACTCCCTTCAAGTGCTTTGTGGAGTTGCGCTAACGTCGATAAAGATGTAAAGTATATTCTTCTTGAGAGTTTTCATTAATCTCCAACAGAATAAGATACTTCAGGCAACTTTGAAGCGATTGTCTGTATCTTGGGCACCAAGTGTTTCTAAACGTTTTAGAACTAAAGTGACAATTTCTGCTTTTTGGAATTACATTCTCTATTTAATTATTCAGGTTCTGTTAAATTTGTTACTTTTTATAGTTTTAATTTTCTTCTTATATATATACATTGTTTTTAGTTTTTCCCTATTTATAATGCTATTGTATATTTCTTTATTTATTTTGTTAGTGCTATAACTTACTTGTGTAAGCCACGTGGTAAACTTAGTGGAAGACGAGCATTACACCCTAAAGGCACGCTAAAAGGTGGGAGAAATATCTTATATACTCCCTCTTTTAAAGGGCGACTGGGGATTAGGAAACCCTTTCGCCAAATCCTGGTGGCGAAGAATCATCATCCACCCCGTTTTTAGGTCGGGAGCTACTGTAGAGACATTAAGTTATTTTTGGGACTGGAGTGGGGGACTGGAAGGTCCGAAAAATGAGCAATGCCTTCGCCGAGACTCGAATCTCGGACCTCTCGAATACGCTCGGAATGTGCTGGCCATTACACCACGGTATGTTGAAGGCGGTAGAAATACCTTATATAGTGGCCAGCCGATTTCACGAAGGTGGCCTGTTTACCCGCTGCTCTGAACGTTGCATGCTATTGGCAGCAGTTAATCAGCAGCACCTTTCACAGTGGTGTAGAGAACACAAATCGTGAACACCTGATCAATGGAGTAGTGTTCTCTTTAGCAATTAAAGTCGTATCATTCTGACAAAACGATTCTCGGCGCCAATTCATATGGATATTAGTAGGGACAACGGGAAAGCATTAGGGCAAACGAACGACAGAGCTCCACATTTTCCGCAGAGGTTCACTTAGCAGAGATCATTACTGGGATGTATTTATCCTCTCTCAAGTGCGTCTTATCCGGGATGGCGTTGATTCCAACTTTGTTCCCGTCAAAGACAATGAACGGCCACACAGGACTCGTGCTGTTGTGTAGCTTCTGAAAAGTGGATATATCCAAAGAATAGATTTAACTGCATGCTCCGCTGATTTAAATCCCATTGAACATGTGTGGGATAGTTTAGAGAGAGGCCTGGCGGCGCGATCTTATCCAGGGCAGAATACTAAATAATTGAAACAGGTGCTGCTTGAAGAGTGGGAGCTTTCAAATAATCTAGCGTTAAGTATCGACAGACGATGCAACGCAACCATTAGGGGTTATCATATTCCTCATTAAAGCTCTAACTTTTGAATAGACAGTTTTTTGTATCAACGCCATAAAGCCTTTTTTCTATTCGTTCCGTATTGTACACTCTTATTCATTTTTCCTTACTGTAGTTTTCTCATCTTTTAAGTGCTAAATCGTGTCTGTGTAGTATTAATTTCATGTCACGTATGTTGATTTTTTGATGAAATACGGCCACTTTCAAAATATTAGCTTTGATGCGGAAAGAAGTTTCATTTAAGAATATTATTATAATACGAAAATTAAGACATGCCGGTGTAGTGTCATGTAACACTACGTTCTTAAAGCGAGAAGAAAGAAAATTATCAAAATCAAGAGAAAGTTCTTTAAAAATATAATGTGTTATAATAAAACACTATAAATTCATACAGAACAACTATGTTTGGGGAAAATGTAAAAGCACTTTTGCGTGCTAAACGTAATTCGTGAATGTTAGATCTCTTTTTCACACCATACGCAATGCTACATGTTTTTATCGTTTTACTAATTACGCAGTGGAAACGCAATTTTCTGATTTTTAAGATCCTTTTATGGATATTTTTTAGGATGATGTATATAACATATGTTCCCCTTCCCAAATTGTCTCCAAATATACTCCTATTTTGCATGCCATCGTAAAAGAAATAAAAAAGATGCACGAAGGCCTCATTCGTTTTATTCTGCACTTATTTCTTTTCATTTATCATTCGCGTTTTGTTCGTTGTTGCAGGTAGGTTTCTGTTAAAAACACAGAACTTTTCTGAGTCTGAATAGTCTACTGAAATGAGAAAGTGTCGCGAGTTTTACAACTTGCAACTTATTTTTCTCTTCCAAGCAACAAACGCGTGAACTATAAGCTTAAATAACCTCAGCTTTACCTCCAAAAGCATATTTAACTCATAAAATATATAACGACATTAAAACTGATTAATTTTTTTTCTGGGAAAATCTACTTTTGTGTGTGCTTTTTAATTAGAGAATTCGCAGTTACTAAACGAACATGTATATGCATTCAACTTTTATATAAATATTTTAATTTTCAACATTTAACGTCAATAAATTGTATAAATTAATTTTTAGTAGCAGATTTATTTACTTGTTAGGTGTAGATTATACAAGAGGTAAGATGAGTATATGTCTTAATAAATAAGTTTTAAACCACAAATTTCATTTTGATTTTTTAAGTTAATCGGTTAATCAACATTTAATGGAAAAGTCCACGAATGTCAGCTACATAGCATTTCTCAGAACAGAAAAATCTATTTTTTATCTTCATAAGAAGCAAATTTGAAGCTTATGTTTATTTCCTTAATACTACAATTGTGGGCAAAATAGCACCCGCTGTGGGATACCTTTTATTGAATAAAAAAACAAGGAGAATGCATTAAATTTAAATCTGAAATTTGCAAACGGTTTTGAGCTCTCAAATTGTATATTAAAGTATCAAATAACGTTATCAAATTTATTTTACCTTGAAGATAAGAGACTAAGTTTTTGTTTCTAAATTATTTAATTCTCTTGCAACTATTAAAATCAACATTCTTTCTAGCTTTCTCAGAATTATACAAAATTAAATAAAATATTTTGTCGCATCTTTCGAATTTTGAATTTTAAACAATATTCAGGCAAATACTCAGGCAAAAGTCATTCACATTGATTAAGAAAAACATCGTTTTAGAAAATGATTCACATGGGCATCCATTTCTCATAACATAGGCATCAGTATATTTTAACTTACTTCTTTAATTAGTTGTCATTGGTCAGAACAAATCTGGCTAACTGATATATTATCTTCTACTAATAGAATAATTAGTGGCAAGGTTACATATCTTTATCTTTCTGTTCCTCTATTCACAATATGCGCCGGCTTTTAAACTTAAAATCTTGAATGCTTTCCTGAATGTATTAACTCTTCATGGCTTTTATCATATACTAAAATTGATTGAAGTACTCTATTTAAAACATTATAAGATATTTCATGTTAATTAACCCAACTTTATGATATGGATCTTTACTTATAGCTTCTCTATTTCATTAGTCCTCACCAGGATGCAAATGAATAAAGTGTATTTAAGACAAGGGTTTTGCATGTTTTAGCAATAGATCTTTTGGCAGCGACTTTTGAAACATTATTTTCTGTTGCCTGACTGTCAGTTGGTATTCCGGAATTAGCCATTCTGCAGAAGCTGAATCGCACCATTGTTATTTCTTGAGCCAGCGCTTAGTAGAACAAATTTGTGTAGTCCCACACCACGTTGTAGTTTAGGTTACATTTTCAGTTTTCCGTTTAACCCTACAAGTGGCGGAGTTTGATTACAGGTAAAAGCTATGCCTCCTCTTAAATTTGAAATTTTAATAAAAGATTATTTATAACCTCTATAAGGTTTCGCCGCATTTCTCCAGACGGAGCAATAACTCGCTTGGTACTCTCCTAGGATCTGAAGAACTTTTAAGTTAGCATTACACTGTTAGAACCCTATAACATTATGTTGGCATTATGAAATAAATTAAATATATAATTACTCACTCTTGTTATAAGACTAGACATAAGACAAGAGACATGACAATAGACATTGAATAACAATAATAAGACAGAAGACATATGACAAGAGGTAGAAGAGACAAGAGACATGACAGATGAAATAAGACAAGAGACGGATGACCATAAGACAAGAGACAGATGTCAAAAGACAAAAAACATGTCATCAAAAACTTTTTAATTAATTTAAATTTATTATACAGTTTTGAATTGTTTTCATATTTCTTGTGAAAATTTCTATTTGGACTTGAAATCGAGCTGAAAAATAATCTTCAGTGTTTTGATGGACTTTGCAAATCATGTTGAGATTAGAAATTTGAAATATTTATTCACATGTTGTAAACAATTTTTTTGAAATTATATTTTACATTTCAGTGCGTTTCAGTTATCATAAACCTTATTGGCAAATTGTATTCAATGGATTACGCCCCCACTATACTGTTACATGTAGTATACAACTTGAAACTCTTAACAGGTTGGGGCCGAGGCCTTGAAGGCTGAAATTTTAGTTGTGATACATGTGTTGATTTAAAAAATTGCAAATATCCATAGACTGTTTTACTCATTGCGAGTTTTAGTTTGTAATCCTATGAGAAAACAAAAATCGCTATTGAGTTTTATCTTTGAGAGTTAATGAGTCTTCATAAGCGAAGAAAGCCAATTTAATCAAAGCTTTTATTATAAAATTAAAAAAGTAAATACACGATTTCAGTCTGGTGACGCGCAAGTGAGAGAATTTAAGAATATTATGTAGAACACACGAAATGGAAATTTAAATTCAAAATAAAAATTCCTGACACGCCATATAGGAGAAAATGTTCACTTAAAATCTTTCGAGGACACCTTTTTAAATTGGGCAAAATCAATACTTAAGTTCACTTATGATTCGCAAACTAAGCAGCCCGTTATAAAATCCATTACAAGCATGTAAGGGCACTTACGTATTAAAGCAACCAAATTAGAATTCGCCAAATTTTCAGAATATGTCGAACTAATATGCGCTAATATGCGCATAACCAGTCTTCCACCAATTATGCTCATAACAATTTCTCAAACAGCACCGCCATTTTCGTACGCGTTCTTTTTTGTTGTATTCCAAGTTACAATGCTTTTTATAAATAAATCGTGATCGCCTTAGTTTTAAAATATGAGCTTGTGGAATTTTCCAGCAATGGAAGAAACTGCAATAAAATTTCTGCAGGAATACAGAATTTTTTTAAAATTTTTCTAAAGGCAACAACCAAGAAATGCAGTTCCAAGTTGCCAAGATTTGCGAGAAATCGAGCCTCTGCAATTATCTGATGTTTACAAAAGCGAAAACAGATCGCTGTGTACTTCGATAGAAGAAAAGCGTATATAAAATCATGAAAGATTTGGATAAGAATGTAACTGTTTATTTCTAAATGAATCACGTAATACTTAATTGATAATTAAAATTTGTATTTTAAATTGTAAAACTATGTTTTCTTTTCATTTGTTGATAATGTTTACCAGTTTACTATAAATATCGAAAGTCTGGAAATCTTTCTAAAGAAAAGCTCGAAAACCAATAACTTGCACCCGATAAGTAACTTGTACGTTTTCATCTGTAAAAAATCGCCAAATTGCATTAAAATGGTTACGTTAATACGTAAGTACACATGTAAGGAGAACTGTTTAGGGGATACTTAATTATAATTTTCAGATAAGTATAGAAGACGAATTGAAAGATCGCATTGTAACAATGCGTAAAAATTAATTTAACATAACCTATGGAATTCTAAAAAAGAAAGGCGTATAAAAGCTTGAAAAGTCTTTCCGCATACAGACCAGTCTATTTCCTCTCTTTATGGAGGAAGATCGTAAATAAAATTTAATAAGGATAAATATATTACTTACTATTAAAGTTTGCAAAATTTGAAACTCCAAACTGGCTTAAAAAGTGCGTTTGTTCCTGAACATTTCAAGGGAGCGACATCAATTAAACCTCGCTGCAAATTGCTTGATAATCCTTTCCATAAAAATAATTAGATATGAAGTTTTTTTATCCGCAAAAAGAATTTCATACAAAATATAGCAGCATTTTGAAATTTCTGAAATTGGCCAGATCAGTCAG
>KK114093.1:103280-150749 GCA_000611955.2 Stegodyphus mimosarum
TGTATATTGTAGCATATTTTAATTTTTGCAAATAATTTCACTGTTTCATTCATACCACTTTCTGTATGTTTCTCTAAATTTGAAATATACACTTTGAATTAAAACTACGAATTTTTATTTATGATTTATTACATTTGTATTTGTTGAGTAATTTATATATTTTTACTTAAAAGTAAATTCTAGTGCCAACGGATTTGTATTTATTATGTAATTTCCAGTTTTATGCAATTTTTATTTTGGTATTTCTACTCAATTATTGCGCAATATTTTTAAAACTGTAGAATATACGTTAATTAACTACATTTCTTATGATTTGGAACTGTATTATCATTTCTCCTTTTCGTTAACTCTAACTAGGATGTAAATGAACTAAAGTTATTTAAGGTGGAGTTCCTAAACGTTTTAGATTTAGAGCTGTTGGCAGCAACGCTTGCAGCTTTACGTTTCTCTCACCCAGCTCTGCTACTTTTGTTGCCTGACATTAACAAATTTACTAACCGAAGTTAAAGCTCACGTTTAGAGTTTAAGCTAAAGCTTAGTTAGGGTATTGCAGTCTCTTGCTACAAATCACTACAAATAGCAGAAATGAAATTAGCTCATTTAGCAAACATTCTAGACGAAATTGAAAAATTGTTGATTACATTAAAGTCGCACGGCACACAATTTCTCGGGTTCAGGAAACGAATAATATATTAGTTAAACCTAGCAAACGTATAGGATATGGTTCTGTATGGTTCATTTTTTGTGGTCTAACTATGTTAGGACTAAAAATAAGTTATGTCCTACTTACTTTGGAGCACTATAATTATTCCAACCGTTCTATTACAGGCATTGAATTTTTCAATTAAAATATAAATTGGACTCTAAAATATATAAATATTTTTGTGAGATTTTATATACCAAAATAATTAATACAACTCCTCAGTGCACGAAGAAAGCAACTTTAAAGAAATATGAAACTCTTCCTTCAATGGGCACCTGAAAATTACATAGAAATGGCACTAAGATCTCAGTGTGAGAAAGAGGATTAAGACATTTGTAAATAGCTCAAAAATTCAAAGCACATCTGAAGCTGCTTTTGTTAAGGTGATAAAAAGTAAACAGTATAGTTTCAATGACAAGACCACAGTTCTCCAGGCTGATTCAATATCGGTTTTCAGTATAATTCAGTGGTTGAATGCAAATATGAATCGCTTATTAATTTAAAATTAATATTTTCAAAGTTGACAAAATGTATTATAGGTCATCAAATCGTATTTCCCAGAGCCTATTAAATCTATGCTCTAAATGAGCTCATGAGGTTCTACAAGTCAGGCATAAAATAAAACTGAACTCAACTGGTATGAAGAACACATTGAAATAATGGGAATACGGCTGCAGCTGAAATGACCAAATAGTCATGTCAAATCTTTAATTGCTACTGAACTACCAAGTATTAAAAATCTATAAAATTTAAAGTAAAACAGGAAATAATTAAGGAATGGCAAAATTAATCAGTAACTGGCAAAATAAGAAGATAATGCCTTTGAAATCTCGTTTAATTCTTCCCAAAAAAGGTTGTTGAAGAACACGTATGTCATACAGCTGGTCACAAATTACTGCACCTTCCCGATTGCCGAACTCCTGTATGGTCGATCTCCGTCCCTAGCGTCTGCCATTCAGTCGTGCTATCAATTACGGCTCGAAGACTGGCAGTGGGCAGGGAAAAATTATTTACATTCTCTCGGACGTAACTGGTGATTGGGGAGGCAAATACCTAGCCGCCAAATGAGCTTAACGTCGAACGTTAGTTTGGTTAGGGGCCCTGGGGGCTCTGCTCCTTTCAATTACTTAGCTGCCATATGCAGATGATGACGAATTATAGTCAAGAAGACTTCGGACGCCATTTGTACAACATTTTACATTTCTTGGAGTTAAGAACGTGAAATAATCAACGATACCCTCGGCGGAATTCAAACCACGGACCTTTCGGTTGCCAGCCAGACGGGTACTCAATTAAAACACGAATTTGCGCAGTGAGGAAGGAGAAAATCCCTTCTATTGTAGCAGTAGTCTTATTGCTTCAATAATTAAAGGAAGCACAATAAGTACTTACTCATCAAGACTGAAAATTCCTTTTAGTGTTTAGGATATATTATAGAAGATACACAAACTAATTGTTTTTTATAGAATGACCATGAAAGTAATTTTATTCATTGCAAATTTTCAAAATAAGTATAAATATTTTAGAACTTTTGAGAAGGAAATCAAGAAAAAAAACAGAGCAAGGAGGAAAAAAATAAAAGAATTTATCACCAAGTGAATTTTTACCCTCATAAAAAATTACCAACTTCTATTTCTACAGATGCAGCCTAAGCATTAGAGACTGTATCAAGTTTGACATAAAAAGTAGAGGGTATCTTGCCTCGTAGAAGTAAAGAAAGAGAAGGCCAAATTCAGAAGCACTTTCCTTGCGTTTCTTGCCATAAATAATTTACAGCCATGTCCCACTGGGTCCAAGACTCCGACGTTGGTTCACGTTTTATGCTTGTTTACGAATCCACTTAGTCTGTGTCCTTCTGAAACTTTCTTATATGTATTTAACATTTCAGGTATTCTTCGTGTGAATACATAGCTAAAAAAGCTAATGAATTTGAAACTTTGTATTCGACATGTATATCATTCAACATTTGTTTTACAGCAGTCAGTCAATTAATAAAAATATCCTACAGATAGTGTGCAATTCACCTTCACGTTACGGGAGGGATTCCTTCTTTCTTAATTTGCATTTCTATGAAAAAACCATTTATCTTAAAAAGGCTGGTCATTTATAGTGATTACAAATTAGAATTCAAAATTAAAACAATGAGAATTCCCCATTTCAATTATTGCGTAATAAATGAAAATACAATCGATAATTTGAATGAAATGGATTTTACTTTATACCTTGAAAGATAACTTCAACAATGCAAGTACAAAGAGAAAATTTAAATTAAAAAGGCTCCAAAAATGGTATAACCCAAGAGAGAAATGAAATTTGGGAATAATAATGAAACTTTGTCCATGTTAAAGAGACAAACTAAAATCTTTGCTATTCCTTTGATAGCACAAAAAGGGCCTTCAGGAAAGTGGATTTTTATTTAATAGATTATATTAAATGGGTTTTTATTAATATTTGTTCTGTGATGGGGCTGACACTCACTAAAGGTCCTTCGTAGTGTACGTTATGCATATCTGCTTAGGATTGAAACTCGGAGACCTAACCGTTCAGCGATTAAACTTCTTTTCCAGAAATTCCTTAGCAAACTCAATGTCATCTCTATATTGCTGCGCCATTCATGCATCCTGTATAACGGGTTCGCCATCAAACTTGCTACCTTTTGTTATTTACTCCAGTCTTGCTGTTATTTTCTTTATATAAGATTATTAACAGTATATCTCATAATCTTTTCAAGTCCAGGGTCCGTTTGTCCACTGTAATTTGATTTATTACTTAATACAATAAGGGCTTAGAGTTACCAGTCTGTCTCAGCTTTGAGTGTACAATCTCAGTTATGTAATTGACCTTAATGCAAAGTGATGCAAAGAATTACTGGTGTAATTCTTTATATCATTCGATTCTATGTTGCACCTCGGGCAGCGTTCTTGACGATGAGAGGGGTATATTATAGAAGGGTATCGGCCATTGCCGACGTATGCGTTAAGTTGCAAGTTTGCGGCCGCTTGGAACAACAACAATAAAGTACATAAATTTTCTCCATTAAATCCTAAACTCCACTAACTAAGTTGCAGAATCTTATACGTCAGATATAGGTGCGAATTTATGCTCATTAATTTAAAATCTATCCATAGAATTTCATAAAAATCGCAATACAAAATATGTCTTGAAGGATTAGTCGCAGGCTCATTGTTTCCACTTTAAGAAAATGAATCAAATAATGTTGGTTTTCAAACTGCGAGAATTTCGGGTACGTGGCACCGTTTGTTAAAAATAGTAAAATTTTAATTTTCAAAGGTTACCTGAAGGAATATGTATATATAAGATAAATATTTCTCCTAGCTATTGCAGTTTAAAAAGAAAACATTAAACACCTTAGCTATCAAAGTTATCTGAGGTAGCGTCGATCATAGTTTTAGGGATCATATACAGATTTTGCAAAGGATCAGTCAAGTTTCGGAGATTTCTGAGCACACCTTTTGAATTAGACAAAAACTTTTATAGAAAGATGGGTTTCAAGTTCCTATTAAAAATCTGATACAACTTGAAATTTTATATCTCAAGATATTCTATACTTTATACAATTCGAAAAATCGATATTTTCCCATTATATGAAATTTGTTTCAATTATTATGATAACTCTTTAAAGGATTATTAAATCCAGAAAAAAATACATATTGTAGAGCGGTTTGTAAAACATCTGTTGTAATGCAGGAAAATCTTACTAATTAACTTTTTTTGAAATTTTAATTTCTTATATTTTTACCACAAATTGTCTTATGACTATAATTTAATTAAAATAAAAGAGTATCTTATTTTATGCATTACCTCCTCTGAAATCACGTCTTTGTGATCAAAAGCTCACATGCACCTAGTAATATGATCTTCTTCAAACAGCGCATAAGTCTTCCCAGGTTTTTAATTTTTATTCTAGAATATATTTTATATTATGCCATTCTGATCGGTACAATGGTTAGCGCTCAAGGCTTCTGCATCGTTGAGCTCAATTTCGAATCCCAGAGAAGGCTTGGATATCTGTAAACATATAATATCTGTGCGGCATGGGTTTACTCAAAATACTGGAGAGTCAACCATCTGGTGTCGACAGTGGTCTTCCCATACCATTACCAAGACATTTAGTGGTATGAGAAGAGAGGTAGAATACCCTCGGATGTGTTTTCTCGTGTATCCTTGATCAACACTGGGACGTATATTCCACGCCTTATTGGATATAAAATCGGTCGCTCCCCATAATGCATTTCGGGATGCGTACTCGGTGAAGAGACGACCGATAGGTATTAACTATTCTTAACGAAGACATTAAGTTTCAACTCTTCCGCCATTTGAAACAACAACAACAACATTTTGGATTATTTCGAAAAATTAATTAACAGTATTAATGAAATCATGCATTTAAGCAAACCTGCTAATACCTATCAAGACAAAAGACGCTAGATACAAATATTAGTGTTTGTTGTGTTAGCGTCGTTTGTTCTGGTATGAGGAATATTGGAATTTGTTTCGAATCGGCAGCTTTACATCTACTCATTTTTTCTACATCTACTCATTTTTGTTGCAAATGTTACAAAAATTTATGCATTGCAATACGTTATGCGCGTACTCAGTGCTAAGATAACATTTTACATAGATTTATGCAAGAAATGATTATCATCTTAAATTCTTTATTTTCATTTATATCCAGATTCTAGACAAAACTTTTATGTATAAAGAAGAAAACATTATTTTGCGATATGAAACTTATAGTTTGATATTTCAGAATTGAACCTCTATCTAGTCTTAAAAACTAGTATACTATAGAAATAAACGAGCACAGAAGCATTTCGAGTGGTATTTTTTAATGATGAAAGGCGTTTATACGTATGCAAATTCGGTATTCGTTTGGTAAAATTTCCGAATCTTTGTAATAGCTATTGAATAACGCATATTAAATTATGATGGTAAACATACAGAATTGCAAAATTGTATTTCCATGAGCAAAAGAGTTGGAATGCATAAATTTGTTCTTTACCAGTGAAACTGTGAAAATATTTCTAAATCGATCATATCAGCGATGGATACAAAAGATTTAAACTACGGATAATGAAACAGCCCCAGGTGTATGTATTGTGCAGCATGTGTGTTTGTAAGATAAAAATACCTAAATCAAAATTTTAACTTTAATTTACATTATTCAGTTCCAAATTCTCGATTTTAAATCAATTATTTTCGCTTTCTCTAATAAAAATAATAACTTCTTATTACAACCTCTCTGAAGTGCAGAATTTCAAAATTAACGAATGCTACCTGATTTTTGCATAATGTTAACAACGTAGGTATTTACATAACGCTTCAGCCAATTATGATTTCAAATTTGCAAACTTAATATTAACAAGTCAAATTAAAATTATGATGATGATGATAAAAATGATCTGAGATTTCATCTTGACCACATCGCACTCTCTCTCTCGCTTCCGTTCTGCCAACCAGCTTGTTCCACGTAACTGCCCATTTTCTTTAGCGGGCAAGCTTACTGCGCCAATTTATTACTTATGAATCAACTATATTTTGTCCATTTTCTCTTTAAAATTTTATATATATATACAGGGAGTATCAGTACAGCGGTGACAAACTTTCAGGAGAGATAGATGTCCTAGAGGATGGGACCCTAGAGGATGGGAAACCACATAGCAATGCATGGTCGAAAACACTTTCCTAGTGCGGTAGGGACGACACAAAACGCAAAAAAAGGAAGGACACAAACAGTGAGACAAAGCATATTTTATTATGTTTAGTACAGCAGAAACTAACAAATAAGAACAAAAACAAACAATGATCATCATTAAAAATGGTGTTTCAAATTACGCCCCCGGACCGTGATGCAGGCCTCATTTCTCTGGCGCATGGAAGATCTGCATTACGAATGGAAAATCGCGTGCAAGATACATGAAGTACGGTTCCTGCATCACGGTGCGCGACGTAATTTTGAACACCATATTTGATGATTATCCTTGTTTCTTTATGTTGCTATTTCTTTCTTTTTGCTATACTCCGAATAATAAACATGTTTTCTCACCTCGTTCGCTCCCTTTCTTGATTTTAGTGTCATCACTACCACGCCAAGAAAGCTTTTTCGAGTATTACAATGTTATGTGATTTCCCATCATCTAGATGTAGTTTGTCACAGCTGTACTGATACACCCTGTATATATAAAAGTAATTAAAATTCAAATTTCATGGATCAAAGGGCATAGTGGCAATTTTGGTAATGATCAGGCAGATGAATTAGCCGTAATCAAGATGGTACTGAAATCATCATTCCCTGGCCCCGCTCAAATTTCAAATATCAACTAAAACAACTAGCTTCAAAATCTTGGCAAGATTTGTGGACCAATGCTCCACAGGGAAGACGCACACATAACTTGATCCCCAATGTAAGTTTCGCATCTCTGTACTCGAATGCTTCATTAAATTACTTTAAACAGGACACGCACCCTTCCCTACATATTTCTACGCAAGAAATATGGCGATTTCTGATATCTGCATATGTGGGGAACAGAGAACTCCTGATCATTACACTTTCTCATGCCCCTTAACCGAGGATATTCACATAAAATCCCCACGAACTGATCTCCTGGCATACCAAAGGTTTTTAATTAAAGATAAACATTAGTATCCAAAGTTTCAGAAAATTATGCAACGACTCTCCTCCTACGGCCTAGATCTCTGTCAAGTGTAAGTTCACATAATTTTTTTTTTTGGCATAAACTTAGTGAACTTTTACATGCTGTGATTATGGACAAAATGACTCCACTCGTGAACTTTATAAACTGCAATATACCTTTATACCTGAAATAACCCATGGACACCCACCTCTTTAGTATTATTATTACAATACATTTTGATATTGTGTCACCAGTACTAATTATAATTAGCTCATTATGTTTATCTATTCACTAATTATGTTTATCTCCTATTTTTGTTGCACCAAATCATATGTTCAATTTATTTTGTGAACCTCAAATTGTATTCCGACTATTTTGTAATCTACTTATGCCCTACATCAATATGTTTAATAAGTACTGGATGCGGGTCGTACTGTAGGATTGCACGATGTACCATAATAGGCAAACTCTAGACCTTTTGGAAAGTTCCAGTCTATTTAAATTCTTATAAAACTTGCAGTCCCCCCCTTTTTTTTCCTTAAAGACTTAGTATGGGAAGGCATTACCAGTTGACCTATGGTACATCGCTGGTGCCCCCCATACTTTTACCTTTGCCTATATATAAAAGTAATTAAAAGCAAATTAAAAGCTTATGACTTGCGCTAAACCTGCAAAGTAATAAACCAAATAGAACCAAATAGAAAATACTTATTTGGAATACTAATTAAAAAACTGACTAATTTTTTTTCTTTCTGGTTTTAATTTAAATTGAAATTCTGTCCCTTGGATACGGTATATGAAAAGTTTCCTTATCGTAAATTATTATGAATTGATTGAGATATATATATATATATATAAGATAATTTATATATGTGTATATATATATATAAATTGAACGATATGTTTTAGTGAAATAATTTATTTCTTAGCTTCCTTTTTTGCAACATGAACATTAGTCTGTCAGGACTTAGCATTCTGTGTGTATTCTTTGAGAACATGGTAAATTCTGTAAAGGGTTCTTAACCTCAGGTATTCAGTCCTGAACTGGAACAGGGAGCGGAAGGTACGCTATGTTCTGATGTAACTGCTGGGCTGGATAATAACTGCACGTGAAGGGATTTCAAATCCTCTTTTATTCAATCACTATTAATTTACAAACTTCCCAATTCGGGAGAGATACAGAAAGTAAAAGACCACACTTGGGTCGAACTTAACAATCAAATAATTTTAAAACTAAACCTAAAATAGAAATTAAATTAAACTTTGCTTCGCAGAGCAATTCGCGGAAGTTGGCCTCTACCGAAAAGGGTGCGTAGCAAGGTATACTAAATACTACCGCACTTTAATTTATTTTACAATGCAATCACGTAGTAAGCACTATGGCTTATAAATTTAAACTGCTAGCTGGTCAGACGAACGTCGAGCGGAATAACCGTGATCTGAGTCTAAGCTCTCACACACCGAGAGATTTCTACCTCTGGCTTAAATAGTGCTTGGCTGTACTTCAAAATTAGCATAAGCTGAAACCGCGCCCTTCTTCTGACAGGAAGTTGAAACAGAGAGGAGATAGAAAAGATTTAAATTAAAATAAAACTTGGTTAGTTTAACTAAAACCTTACAAGTCATTGATAAAAAAATGAATCTCTTTAATAAAATTTTCAGCTTGTTTTTCTTTATTTTAATTGAATTGTAAACTGCTTAAGAATTTCAATATCAAACTATATTAAATTTAATACTGAAAGGTATGAGTAAGAGAAATAAATAAATAGTTTTGAAGAAGGTTGGTTTAGAAACGGAATAGTTTAGAAACGGCTTACTCATACTTCTGGTTAAGAAATAATAAATAACCAATTTTAAATGTTTTTATCTTTACAGATGAAACTGTAAGGATAATCTTTATAGATAAAGCTATATAAATCGCAGTTTATAATAAGCTTCTAATGTTTCTTTAAAATTTATAAAGGAACGCAGACATGACGATAGTTGCAGTCTAAGTGTGTTCAAGAGTTATTATTGTTATTACTATTATTAATATTATTGTTTGGAGATAGTGTCTCCCAAAAGTGTTCGCACACTTAAAGTATTTGCAGGAAAGCTCTATAACCAGAAATTCAATTCGAATTTAAAGCTCAATATTTTTCATATCATCTCCGTGTGATTTTGAATAAAACGAAACTTTTTAATTTTAATACTGATTTATTTTATTTATCCAAAATAAATAAATCCAAAATAAAGCAGGAAGAGGTTGTTCCGCAAAGAGGACTCGACTTGACCCAAAATGATCAGAGATTTATAGTTAAAAATCTGTGAAAAATCCAAATTTAAGTGTTGTAAAGATTTCTACAGAATGTACTGTAAAATGTTCTACTTCAGTTTTACTTACAACTGTTCGACGAGTACTAAGATTAGCTGTGGGCGCTCTGCTCGAAGAAACTTTTTTGGAAATGCAAAAAATAGAAAGCTTAGACTTTTCTTCCAAAAATGAACGGTAAAAAAGTCCGAAGAGCTATTGGCATCATGTTTCATTTGTGGATGAAAGCAAAATTAACATTTTTGGTTCCGATGGACGTATAATTTTATGGAGAACAAAAATGAGGAACTTAATTCCAAGACTTTCGTTGGAACATTAAAGCATGGCGATGTAGGTGTTCTTGTGAGAGAGAGCATGTTAGCATTAGAATTAAATAATTTAGTACTCATTGACGGCATAATGAACTTTTTATTTAAATATTTTAAAAGATAATTTAAAATTAACATCCTAAATTTTGGTACCGAAAACAACTTTATCAGGATAATGATCTTAAGCACATGGCCCTCAACATTCCCCTTTTGGATGGCTATAATTGTCCACAAATTCTGAAAACACCACCTTAGTCACCAGATGTAAGCCCAAAAGAACACATTTGGAGAGAATTAGAGGTTAGAGCACGAAGGCACGACATTAAGAAAAAGCAGTAATGATGAAGGAGTATTTAAGAATACCGAAAAGCAGTAATGATGGAAGAATGGAGGAACACTGATGCAGATATTACAAAAAACTGGTGAACTCTATGCCCAGACGTTTGAAAGTTGGTCATAAAGACTGCAGGATATACTACAAAATGCTAATTGACATAAATACTACAATATTTACTAATATGTTCATATTTCTTCTTTAAAAAAAATGTACGAATACGTTTGTGAATTAACTTTTCTATTATTTTTTATTATTGCTTTTCTAAAAATAATTTTTAATATATTCATAAAATAATTAATGTAGTTTCTCCAAGATACATTTATAGACACTATTAAAAATTTTCATTATAAAATGCTAATTAACAACATTTATTTGATGCTAAAATCTAGGCAAAATTTAAAGTTAGAATGACATTTGTTTTATAGGAAACACACATGCGTTTTAAGGGAATTGCCTCAGAAAGCTTTTTTTTTATGAGATAAAATATTCTCCTTGTTACACCTGTAAACGAAGTTAAAAGAAGGAAAACTATAAAAAAGGAGCAAAAAAAACTCATAATACATCAAATAAACAGAAAACTTAACCAGAGTTCTAAAACAGGAAAGTGAAAAGAAAATCGGAGCCACAACTAGAAATATCTGATATTAGAATAATATGATGAGATCTAAAAATGAAAAAAAAATTTTAATCTTCCTGTTTAAACAGATTAAGAATATATGTTAAAACACTTAAAAAATTTCCAAAAATGGAAAACATAAAGTATGAATAAGAAGTAATAGCAAACTGCTAAAGATGAGTTAAAAACGAAACACCACAGATCTCTGAAAACATTTATTCACAGTAAAAGAGCAAAATAAGAAATTAAAAACTGAAAAAGACAAGGTATGTCTTGTAAAATGTAAAGGAATGTTGCATCTTTATAATCAAAAAATGTTGAATGCTAAAAGAGAGCAATGGAATGAATTTAAAAAAAATATCTGAAAGGTTTAAAATTTTAACGATCGTGCAAAAGGTTTTGTTAAGCTTTCTTATGCTCTCGCTGAGCTATCAGTCTACCACACTGCTGTTGCATTAACTCCTGCTAATTTTTTTTGTCTTTTTTAGCTTAATTTTTAAGCACCTTTTTTTCCCACTTAACCCATATACTACACATACAACAACAAATAATTTAAAAGCAGCACATGTTTAGAATTTCCGATGCAGTGCTAAGTGTTGGTATGCATTTTTCTATTTTTTCGGGTTTTTCTCAGTAACGTTTTGTGTATTAACTGCATTTATAAGTTTTGTAAGTATCACACTCTACGCACTTACGCCATATAAAATACAATTCAACATAAAAATCAAAAACATTTAAAAACAACATACATTTAGAATTTCAGACAGATGTTCTCGCGTGCTGGAAATGAAAATGTTTTATTGTTTATGTGCGGTGTTGTCATTTCCTGCTTTCAAATTGTTCAGTTTTTTTATCAAAAATTCATTAACGTTTTATGAAATATGAAACAGGTAATAAAACAAATTCGAAATTCAAAATTCATGCTTCCAGGTGCAAATATTCCGGTGGAAGACTACGCTATTCAAAATTTGACGGCACTAGGTACCGTCCTTTTCTCACAATCCGAGAAATGTACATACATTCATGCAGATGCTTCATTATTGAATTTCTTTAAATATAATACAGGGCGATATTATTTGGTGGCAGCAAGTTGAAAAGTGATTCTCGGTGTACTGAGCTGACGCAAAATACCATTTCGAGACTAATAGCCCGATTTGGACAAAACCTCTACGGTCTTCATATGATTACCCGGTGAATCATTATCTACTCTGTGATATCTATTGACATAATCGAGTGATTCTTTTATATCATTATGTTGGCGAAGTGAAAGTTAGCAAAATAGTTAACCTTTAAAATATTAATTAAATTATTGCAACCGTGAATGCCGTACGCGTATGTTTACAAAGATTATATTAATAATTTATTTGCCAAAAAAATATTTCAAAATATTGATGAAAACGCATTATTTTAAAGGAATCACATGTTGCAGTAATAAGCGGAACCCTTTTATAATTTAGTAGATAAATGACAGATGTTTTTCCACTTCGAATGGCATCAGTTTCTTTATCAAAGACTTTTATTTCTTTTTTTATTTTTTTCTTTTTATTTTATTATAGACTTTTATTTCAGAATTTCAAATCACCAGTATTTCCTGAGATATCAAATCTTTGCCTTAAAAAAGAAAGCTATTGTTTGACGGATAAATATTTCTTTCCTGAAACACAGCTTCTGCACTGACATTTGTGACAGAAAGGCCTAATTTGTTTAGGACTCAAAAGGAAGCTAAGGATGTTAAGATAGGTTCAGCCTAGAAGATCAACACAGTTTCATTTTTTGTGCTGCATATATTTAGTTATGAGGAAGGTGTGTTATTTGATGTACTGTCCTATTTTAACTCAAAACACAAACGGTTATATTTTTGTATGTTTACTCTTATGCTTCAAAATAGCGGATAATAAAAATAACAAAAATAGAAATCTTTTTTTCTCAAACAAAGGTTGTCACAAATGCGATAAACTATTTCAGTTCCTTGTTTAACTTTATAAATGCAATTTATTCATATGAAGTTTCTATTATTTTGAATATATATTTTGTCTGTACGTTTATATTTTTCCTGTACATAAATATTTAAACATTGGCGTAACAACATCAGTTTCATGTTGTTACATCAGTATTAAGGGGTCGATGCATATCTGTAATATTTCTTTTGGGACCAAAAATTATATTACTCATAACAACATTAAGAGAGCGGGCACGATATGCACGTTGTTCATAGATATGAACTTCTTTAAGTTCAATAAAATAATGGCTTAACAATATGTCTTTGCTGTTGCATTCTTCCATTTCAGTTACGAAGCAGAGTTTCATGAGCTTGATAAAAGTTTTCATAAGTAAATTTATGATTATAAGAAGTGATACTAAAGGTATATTAATCAAAATTATTCATGTTGACCTTTCAAATTGAAGTCACATACAGCATAATGTTGCACATTTTCATTTCCTCCTCTTCGGTACATGCAGAGTAGTTTGCATTGTGTGTTTGCATTTCTAGTGTTTATTATAAAAATTTCTTCCATGATAGAAAACTCCAGTTAACATTCTTTAAGAGAGATTCTAGAGTAGAAGGCAGAGAGATTCTATTGGATTTGCATATTTTATTCGGATGACCAAAAAATATAGAAACTTACTGTTTAATCCGTTTTCAAACTTACTTTTTGACACTTTGTTTATTACCCTCATCTTAATATATCTATTTTTACCATTATAATATGCAAGATACTGTTTGGGAAAAGACCTTCCGTTGGAAATCAAAACAAATATTAAAAACTAATTTCTTTCCTTCGGTTAAATTTACTTTCTTAACAGTTCTCTTTTTTAACAGTGAAGTCAGATATTACTCGTCATTTTCATCGGCCTTCAAAATATTCATTAAAGGAATAGTAGAAATTAAAAAAATCTTTACAAGGACAATTAACTCACTAGATAAAATAGAATATGTATCAGATATGCATCCCCTTCTTGTTTTTATCTTATTAAAATCTCTTAATTTTACGAAAATGTGTAACTACTGACAGCATGCAGGTTCTGAAACGCTTTATTATCTGCAATTTTGTTTTCTCTCAAACGTTCCTGATTCAGAGTTTTTCGAATTCTTTTATCAAAACACTACACACAGTCTTGTTCTTTTTTACCTTGGATAATTAGAAATATTTTGTTGCGTAGAGCATTTAAGAACAGCTACAATAAACGCAGTTCATAAAACAAACTTTATAACGTTCCTTTATGTTAATTTAAACAATTATTATGATTTAGATCTTTACTGTTACTTCTCTGTTCCGCTTCTCTACCAGAATGCAAATTAGTTTAAAGTGTTTAAGCCGAGATTGTTGGATTGTAAGACAAAGCGCGTTCTGCTTCTCGAAGCCGCATTACTAGGCTTTTGCTAGCTTAAATAAGATTTCACTTTTTCGCTTTGCATTACAGTGCCGACATTTAAATAGTTAGATTTTTTAAGCAACTTCGCGTCGAATAATTGTAGTCTTTGACAACTAGTTTCATTTTAAATTTGAACTTACTGTTACTTAAGTTAGATCGCCCGCCGTAAGTGTTTCATTCAACTGTTAAGTATGAGTCTCGCATTTATGTTACAGTTCTGATTTAATAAAAAGGTTTGCTTCAAAATATTCTTATGGATTTCTAGTTCTGTCCAGATATACTAATCTAGTCTTAACGTCTATTGGGAATTTGATACTAGTTTATGCTACCCAAACAAGTCAAACTTTTTAAGTTTATGAGGTTATTTGAATTTGGAAAAGAATATAAGGGCTAAGGGCTATCTGCTTAAGGGCCTAACAAATGCCTTCATTGAAGACCTTCAACGAGAAATTGCCTTATTTTCATGTTACACATGGGAAAACCATGAAACGGGCTGGCTTTGAACGTAATCCAACTTTAATTATTCAGCGCTCTTAACTAGCCGGCCAAAAGTGACCATGAAAAATAACTGTTCATAAATTACTATGAACGTCATTTCTATAATCACTAATCGAGTCTCGTTTTTACATTAGAAATACCTATGGCTAATGGGTTTAAGCCAGATTTCTCTGATTAAAGCCAAAGAAATTCTGGACTTTGGGTTAAACATGTTAGCTAATTATTTTAGCATTACATTAAAAATAAAAACAAAAGGTTTGCTTACGAGAAAAATTGACTGAGATCATTAATTTCAAAATTTAAATATTTGACGTCATTTTTAATTTGCTTGCTTAGTAAATAAATTAGAATAATTTGAAATTCAAAGGAACAAGGGATTTTCATTGCGATTCATTAATACGCTTTTGTGATTTATTAGCATGCAACATGTTGTTTAATTTATAATTCATTGCAATTACAATGCCGAAAGAATTTTTACACTAGTAATGTATAAGCTTTCAATTGCTGCAAATTCGTTATTAATATTTTCATGAAGTTATTTTACTTTTCGAATCATAATCTAATAATCATACAAGAAATCCTAACACAAGAAATATTTTTAATTTTCAATTTAAGCAAATAATGTTTTCGTTATCATTACAGCCTAGGCGCAGGATTCTTAAATAGTCCTTCTTCATTTTTGTTTATGTTATTATATACATATATGCACATACATATATATATATATATATACAGTGTAAAAGTAAATTTCACATAATTGTTAGACATACTGTTAGACTGTTCAAAACAATTAGGGGATTTTGTGAGTTCAGTATGAAATAGCCATATAACCGGCAACCCGTTTAACGAAAATGAAATGGAATAGGATAAAAAGGTAAATTATAACGCTTACAAAGATGGGAATGCGTATATTTTGTCCGTGACGTGGAAAACTACGTGTTTTCTTAAGAAATGAAAGACCACCTGCAGCATTTCCTCTGTAGGAGAGAAGCTTATAAACAACTGAAACGAGTTGAATGTAATGTAGCAGTAAATATGATGTCTCAGCATTATTGCTTTGCTGAATGGCAGCCTGAAGAGCCATCGGTCGTTTAAAGGTGGATCAAACGCAATCCGTTGAAGCG
Source organism: Stegodyphus mimosarum (assembly GCA_000611955.2). Taxonomy (NCBI): domain Eukaryota; kingdom Metazoa; phylum Arthropoda; class Arachnida; order Araneae; family Eresidae; genus Stegodyphus; species Stegodyphus mimosarum. Next base: position 119,209 of record KK114093.1, read on the forward strand.
GAATCAGTAGGAGTTTTTCAAAATGTCATCTCAAGACTGTGAAATCGGTTTTTGAAAGCTTAAAACGTTCGCAGAAGATCGGGACAAGGTCGCACGACTGCAACAACACAAAATGAGAATTGGTATTTAACACTAACGGCCAGAAGGAACCCGCATTATCAAACCTCACTTTCCTCCAAGAGCATCTTCAGAAGTCTGCTTGTACCAGAGCTTCGACTCAAACTGTTAAAACCCGACTCCACCATGTGGGTTTGTATGCTCGGAGATCTATGGTTTTTGTTTCGTTGACGCAGGATGATCATGCTGCCCTCAGAAGATGGTCAAAAAAGCATCTCAAATGGAGACGAGATGAATGAAGCAACATAGTCCTCACAGACGACTCCCGCTTTAATTTACAGTCAGACAATAAGGGGAATCTCATCGGGAGAAAACATGGTACACGGAATGTTTCTCCATTTTTGCATGAAAGTATCCAATGTGGAGAAATCGGAGTGAGGGTCTTGGTCGGTATAGTTCTATCAATGGTCGTATACCGACAGGAATGGAGCACTTCGATGGAGAAATTCTTCGAATAGATTTAGCGGCATGCCCCCCCCCAGATATGAACCCAACAGAACATGTTTCAGACAGTCTAAGAAAAAGGTTGCTAGTCGCTTATCACCACCAGAAACAATTCAACAGTTTAAAGATCCCTTCTACATTAGAAGGAGAGAATACCTAGATCTCTCATTGATAAGCTCATTGATTTCCTGCTTCTGATGTGTGCGATATACATATATTACTTTCTGTCAGAGGAAACCATACCCCTTATTGAAACTCCTTTGTATGCGACAAAGCAGAATTTTTGTCTGTATAATATGCACAAATTGTTAATTTTTTGTTTACCGATAAATGTAGTCAATAAAATTTCATTATTGCTTATTCGTTGCTTCTTTCCTTATATCTTACAACACCTATGCATCATATATCAGTCACCAATGCGTTTCATCATCCTCAGTTTATATCCAAAATCGTAAGATTCCCTAATTTTGTAGCAGTATACAATATTCATAGTAATAATAACATTAAACAAATTCCAAATCACTACATCGCAAGATCATGAGTGTGTAAAATTCCTCTTCACTCAATACGTCATACTTTGAAACACCACTTGTGTATACAAAGTAATAAATTTCCTGCATTTTCATCATTTGTGTATTATTGGACTAACACATTTAATTTCCTTAAAGAAATATTCCTTTATATTCACTAGGAAACTAACTAAAGAAAGAGGCGTTGTCTTCAGCTCAGCCTTTAACATGTTCTTCCCTCTAAGCGTAGTAATTTGTAGCTTTTGATTTAAAATGAAAAGACGTGACTCTCCATTTCACTCGAGACAAATTTGCCAATCTTAAAGGTTTAAGCTTGAATATAGCACTATCGTCAAAATTTGGAATATTGCAATAAAAATCTAAAAGCCTTTCTAAACTTTCAATGATAAGTAATTCTAAAGTTTAAATAATAGATCTTTCTAAAATTTAAAAATCAATCGGTGAGCATTTGAAGATTAATTGGAGTTCTGTTCCAATTAATTTAAATAAAAATATCAGTAAAGAGTTTAAAATATTTGATAATTACAAGAATAAGATGCGATAACACGAAGAGATCAAACGTAGCTAATAATCGACCGGTCAAATACAGATTTTTTCAGCCAAAGTTTCTGTTTGTAAACAAAATCGCAATAACTGCTAAATATAGTTGAATGAGGAATCATGCTCAAATCAGGGAATTAATGTCAAATTAGAGTTTCGTGTTTGAGTTGAAGAATTAGCTTATTTGATAATAACAAGTTTTTCCAGGAGAGAGGAGTGTCCTGAAATGGAATCCTTTGCAGCGCTTAGACTTCTGGCACAAGTTTTAACTTTAAATTAAATCATACTTTGCATTTATATCAAGTTCAAAGAAAACCAAAGAAATAGTTGGAGGCTAAGAAAAAAATATTAGATGGTATGAATGATTAAATAATTATCACTATTTAATCATTATTACCATCTTACATTTTTACACTGTTATTTATACACAGTTATCACTAATATGGTTCTACTCAATTTTAAACATTAATTGCTAAACTATAAAGACAGTCTGATGATCTTACGATAACTTCTGAAATATAGTATACCTAAACTAAACATTCATCTGACAGCGGCAGACGAGTAAATAAAGTTTAAACTAAACTTTTCTAAACATTCCGTCAGTCGTATGGCTCCACAAGATATGTAGTAACAGAAAATCATATTTCCGCACCTTGCACAAAATTCAGAATAAATACTCAAGGTCTAATTAAAATATTAAATACAAAATAAAGCGATTTTTCTTCCAGCCCACAATCTTTCATGATACGGTTACAGCTAGTAAAGCTAAAACACATTTAAGTATTTCAGTCGCGGGAAGAAGTAATACGAGTAGAACTACATATCCAACAAAAGCTATAAACATTTCGTATCACATTCAAATGAACTCTTCAAACCCTTCAAAATGCTGACTTCTTCAATGATTGCTATTTTAGCACACGTTCGCACAGTCAATCGTGATTTGTTGTAACATGCATTATTTTAATATTGCTATTTGCATTCGCTGCGATTTTCAGCCATTCATTTTCAACTACCCTTTCGAAAACTGCGAATTTGCTAACTTTTGGAAGTCAGTGTACATAAATATGTACCTGAATTTTGATCTGCGACTTGCCCGCTAGCACCGGAGCAAAAACGTCGCCAAACATTGGTAGTTCCTCTCTACCAATGTTATACATTTGTACAACATACAACATTGGTATAGTCAGTACAACATTAGTACAGTCAGCATTGGTATAGTCATGCCGTTATACAAAATGGCCTGACTTCATGGGAATTTTTTGCAAAGATGGAAAGCTTTGCCATAATTATGTAATCCCAACCCTTCATTTGCGATTTCTTTGTTTCAGGGACTAGTCTAAATTTTTTTCTGGAATATATGTATGTTATTATTACAAAATATTACTTTTAAAATTTCTTTTTTTTTCAGAAGGATTTATTTTAACATTTAGATGTAAAAGACTCGCACGTGTCCAAATACCCTGAGATTTGTCTAGTTAGTTTTCTATTTTATTAAAAATAATTATGCGAATTTGTCCATTTCAGTAGTAGAAATTGTTTATAAAGTTCCTAAAACACATACAGAAGTTCAATTAACGTTTCTTCCGAATTCGCGTACGTATTTTGGATTAAATAGATTGTAAAAACATGTAATGATAACTCGCTTATAGACAGACGGCGATTTGACAGACAGCATGAGAAACTAATATACTCACAGTAATTATGCATGAAGAAGGAGAAATGTGATACCACTTTCTGAATATTGAAATATTTTCCTTACATCCTCAAATAGTCTCGAATAACTCTTTATTAATATCTGAAAATCTAGCCATAACAGTTTTCAAGATTGTTCAGAATAATATACCTTATGTGAGATTAATGCTTCAAAACTGAATAATATATACATATATTCTTTTCTAACTTTCAAAAAATAAGAAAGCTAAACAAAATTTTGAGAATTTATATAATTAAATCCTTAAAAGATATATGTTTGAATGAAATGATTAACGAATCGGTAGAGATAATATAGAGCAATTTACATTAAATGCAAAGAATTTTCTTTTATTGTAGTAACAACGATGTTTTATGCAAATGTATAACATCCTAACATACAACCATTTGCGAACTTTGTGAAACTGAGATGAAAGATTTTTCCAATTTCCAAGCCTTTTCGTTTCTTTTGTGCATCATTTACAAGTTAGTTTTATTTTTCGCTCGCGTGGTTCTGGCATTTAAATAAATGGTGTGAAACTCAGTACAGCAATATTTCAGAGTCAGGAGAATATGAATTTTAATCGTACCGTTTCAGTCTGAAAATTCATTGCCCCCCTTTTTTTTTACTTTACTCATTGCACTTTAATAATAAATTAGCGTACTTGACGGTTTCTTTACTCGATTCATTTGCCTTTCTTGTGCAATAAGTGAGTAATGTCTTAAAGAATGAATATTGTTTTGATTTTTGTTACTTACTAGTCAGAAAATTAGTATAACAAGGATAATGGTTTCGAAATTTTAGGACTAGATGACTAGCTTGTAGTCCTCAAATGTATAGACAAACATAAAACTTAAAAATTCATTAAAAAACAAGAATATACTATGCAAAAGAGCATGCTATGCTTACTGAATGGTCAGCAGATATATGTGGTCTGTATATAAATAAAACGACAAAAATAGTAAAACCAAATTTTAGAATTACTTGCGTATTAAAAGAAACAAGAGCGTCAAATTTTAGCCCTGTTAAAGGACTATGTTGTGGAAGCACTCGCAAAACAAGATAACATATTAATAGAGTATCATATTTTCCCGACAATCAGCTTTAATTATTCAACAGAGCGATGCTTCTCTCCCTCGCTTCATGAAAGTGTAATATTTCCTGTAGGAACTTTCTTAAGCTAAGATGGCTTTTAAAGCATGGCTTTTTTTCTGAAATGGCTTTTATGTGAAGTGCAGGAGTGTTTCTAGGCATTCAAAAATATCAAATGGTGCTAAGTAACGTATAAAATTTTAACTAGACTTTAAACGAAGAATGATTTACTAAATACATAGCCCGTATTAATAGAAATGCATAGTGCAGTTCTCTTTCCAAGAATGGCGATGCTTTGAGTGCTCAGAAAATCTTATGGATAATGGAAAAGTCGATATGCGGTACCGTGAATCGCTGGAGATTCAGTCATATTAAACCAAAGAAATTAAGACATGAAAGGAAGAGGATCATCATCTTATCTCCCAAATCGTTATATCTGCAGCGTCGCTGTCTACCTGCTTCATTGTCAGGATTTGAAATCCGATGTGTACCCTAGATGAGATGAAAGATTTCTAATATAATACTATTACATATTAATCAGAACTTTTATTTTATGACATTGTTGCAAAAATTATTCAAAATATTCGGCAAAACTCCAGTAAACATGGGCTTCTTCGTAGTTAAAATCATACATTTTTCAAGCATGCAATATTTTGAACGATATTTTCTCTCCTTTTTTCATAAAAGCGAAATTAATCTTTAGATGTCAAAATCTGAAGAAGATACGTATGTAGGTGTTTCGTAAAGTGAAAGATACGTTATACGAAATGCGTTCATGGGGTAGCTGTATTACATCCCCTTTCATATTCATCACGTATTTAGATATCCGCCTATTTTTTAATGGCGTAAGATCATCGTTTAAAGCAAGCAAAGGTATTTTTACTCTGGTGTTTAATAGCAAGAAGAATGTTTGTTTTGATATTAAAAAAATTTAAAAGGAGGAAATGTTTTAACAATTTAATATTTATTTGAAAGCATGGGCCATAATTTACTTTCTAGCATAATTTCCACTTATATTAAGGCACTTCTCTTATCATAGAATAGACTTCTGATTTCCACTTTCACAGAAATATGCAACCTAATTTGATAACCATTCTTAATATCCATCGGTGCCCGACTTCTGGTAACTGAATGTTCTGCCACGGTTTCACATATAATACTTACTGGAACTCGAGGGAACTTCCTATAAAATGATCAAATCTTAAATTTAATTTAATTTACCATGGTAAAATAAACAGGTTTTAAAGTTTCTTCTAAAGCGTCAGACCTTTAGTATCAGTATAAAAGGCATAATTAAATATCAAAAACATAATTTAAATTAAAGATATTCAATTCATTTCAAGGGGTAATATTATTAAGCCCTTGGTCATAATTTTAGCTTTCTTTCACTTAATAATATAAAACTACCTGTAATTATACCTTCTTAAATATTCCATATGCAACAAATCAGTCTATATTGACTAATGATTTTATTGTCTCCAAACATGCGTAAAATGTTCATGTCATACTTTTTATGTTCTATTTCAATTTTATTAAATGGATAGAGCAGCACATTTTGAGTATTTTGTCTGTTGACATCGATACGCATGAGTGATGATATTGAACCGAACAACTAGAATAACATTCTTCTTGAATAAGAGTTAACTCTCTTTCTTAGCATGCCTTCGTGTTGTAGTGGTTAGCACGTTCGGAGCGTATTCGAGAGGTCTGTGGTTCGAGTCCCGAGGAGGGCATTGCTCCTTTTTCGTGTCTCCTGCTTTAAAAAAAATACCTAATGTCTCTACCCGACTTAAGAACTTCTTTTAGAGAAATTAACAGTTCCAGTTAGAGTTTCTTCCAAACCTAAAGCCAAAATAATCTAGATGTCATTTTATTAGAAATATGCAATTTCTTATTTGCTACAGAGTTGAAAAAGGACATCATGAACATAGTGTGGCTAACGAATGATGACCGTTGCTATGCAGGCTTTCGACAACATCTGGAAAATTAATCTCTCTGGAATTTTTCAAATTATTAAAACTCTTCATTATGGATGTATGAACGAACTTTTGTCGTCTAAGCAGAAAATGCCTTTCCACGGTTAGAAATGTGTACACTAGTATTCCTAGAGGGACCACTTCTATGCTTGCTTAATGCAGCAGATTTCTAAAATACAAACAACGACCATAATCAACTTTTAACCTTCTAAACGCAAATGACACCGCTCCTGCGTTAAAATCTGGGTCTCCGAGTAACGCCATTGCAAAATTTGCAGAAGAATGTCTATGAATACAGGACTGCTACTGTAAATTTAAATGTCCATTGATGTTGCTGAATCTCAATTATTAATCCTGTGTCGACACATTATTAGACAAGTTATTACTAACAAGCTAATGCATTTCAATGAAGAAATCCATCAGTTTCTGAATGTGATATTTCTAGGGGTTATTACCAGTCGGAAATTTAAATGGGATTTTCGTATTAAATAGATTATCAGAAAATGTAGTACGATTATCGGTTATCTAATGCTTTTATAGTCGGCAATTTAATTAAGAAGACTCATCTATACGGCAAAAATAAAGCTAAATATTTACCATGGCTTTCTAGATTGGGAAAGTCAACCAGCGGCCGAGCGGTGAAGTGGCTTAACACTTGTAGTTCGGTCCGGGGTTTGAATCTCAGCAAACGGGCTGACTATATGGGCGTTTTCGTGCTTTTCTCTGTGTAACGTTTACAAGAGGCAGTTTAGAGTTTAGAGTTCTCCACGAAGGCATCCCTCCCATTAGGCAGATTGCCCTCGTGTGCTTTGATGTAACCATATAAACCATAAAAACCAAATCCTAGACTGGGAGGCAGCCCCTGCTAAAAATATTGCAAAACTTCAGGTTATTCAAAATAATTTTTGCCGCAAATCACATATATGCTCATATGTATGTGCGAAACGATTTATCCATAGAAACTTTAAAATTTTCCTCATAGCGAAGCAGCAGAAGTTCAAAAAAATTCTTTTGTCTAATGTCGATAGCTGCTCGATGGAGAATTATTAGTCCGTTCTCAAATGTGACATTCTCTATGAAGTTTAACTTTGGTGACTATCGCTGAATATTTATTTTAGGTGATTAAAGCTCCGTCTTCTGCCACACTGCCCATACTTTTTAGACTTAATTTCAAATACTTGTGCCGTATGTATATAATTTTCTTTCACTTTCAATGCGTTGCGTCTTTTCCTAATAGGTTTCTTTTTAATATTATTTAATCTGAATTTTATCTCTGCAACACGTTTTGAACTGTGTTCCGTAATTCCCAGTGCATCATATGCGTGGGGAGTTCTCGCTCCTTAGTGGTTGCTGGAGTAGTTCTGAATTCTTGAAAATATCTCTTATCGCTGTTTTATATGGAATAAATGTTGTTATTAAAAAAACTCTCGGAGCAGACTGGAACTTCTAGAGAGCGCATCCCCAGGTGGCAGATAGAGGAATGCATCCACTGGATTTCCAATCGGTGGTAGAAGGAAATAAAATACCTACCGCGGGCCAACACGCAGAAGTCCAATTTCTCGATGCAGTGGCAACCCATTTCCATGAAAATTAGTGATGGCTTCCAGGAGGACCTCTATGAAGAAAACTGCCTTGAGATAGCAAAGGCAGTCTGCACTATCAATGGTACCGTCTGACTTCATAGACACGACAACAAGCAACAAAAAAACAAGTATGGAATAAATAATATTTCTTTTTTCTTCCCTCTAACAGCTATTGGCAAAAAGCACACTTTTACAACCTCAGGGTTATCGTTTTTAGGTCATTACTTGCCGGAGCGAATAAAGGCTCAAGTGAACCCTGCACTTACAACATAATAACCTATACTTAAATGCGTGCTGCTCCTAGATTAGAGGATGCTCCGGCGATGTCTTTTTGCGGTGACTTTCTTTACAAACGCATAACATATCTATAAATTATGGTTCCTTTTAACTCATAACGAACTAAGCTAAAGCTGAGTGGCAAAACTAGAGGGACAACGTTGAACAAGGTAGAAGGGTCTATTAATTGTCCCCAAAAGTAGGCACTGCACCCAATTCAATAACAAGAGAAATAACGCGGTTCCTATTGGGTCATTGAACATTTCTTACAATTATTTTTATGCAAGGAACTTAGCTATATCAGAGCAGTGTGTATGTGGAGGAAGACGCAGCACTGAAAACTACCTATTTAAATGCTCTCTCACAGCTGATCATCATTTTAAAGTTCCGAACTCAAGAGAAATAAATCCTTTTCTAAGTTACGCTATCAAGAACAAACATCTCAGGGAAATCATAAACATAATACAGTTCCTCTCCACAAGAGGCATGGAACTATGCAAGGCAGCAGCTCCTGGCAGGACCGTTTGTGTGCCCAATGAAGGGTAGTTATCTGAACAGTTAGAGCTGTTGGACAATACCCACATTGCTTATAGTTAAACAATGGGTGTCCACACCACTTCACCTTTTCCAACCCTAAGGTTCTTATTCCTATACCAGGTTGGTCAAAGGAGCACGGGGTCCCGTGCCCCAAGCTGAATTCCTGTATAAATGTTTGAATATCCCAATCAGAACCTAGATGCGCATGAGATAATTCTGTACACACAAAGTTTGGAATGGAGGAACCATTTGTTTTAGAAACCTCTCTGTTTACATACTCTAGTTATAGAACCTGGATGTCTAAAGACATTAAATTTCATTTCTTATTTTTATTGCTTATTTTATCTCTTTGAATCTGAAGATAAATATTATTTAAATTTTGTTTCTATTTTAATTTTATTAAGATTATAGAGGATGTAAATTTTGAAGCTATTTACGGAGTCCTATGGAGACTCGAAGTATTATTATTTTCCGTCATAAGCATTTATTTGCAAGCATAATTTTGCTATCTCAATTATTCATGTAATCTAAATCAAACATTTCATGAGGTCAACAAAACAAATATTGTTATAGATAAAATTAAAATTCTTCCCGAAAAATATTTGATTTATAGTTTTGAACAGAATGCGACCTTTACAGAATTAGTTCGCTTTACAAGCATATAGTTCCCTATTCTCGCTTATCCTCTATTTTATAATCTCAGCGTTTTATCGAAACTAAGTAAATAGCAAATTAGAGATGATAACGTGTGAAAAATTTCTTTTGAAATTTCTACAAAGACCTGAGGTAAATTAAAACAATTTAAATTAAAAACACCCAAGTATTTAATATATCAATCAGTTATATTCGGAAGTATACTATAATTAAAAGTTGGCGATGAATAAATGTTAAAATTATGTCGTATGAATTATTTTGCTTTTAAAAGTGACTTATTACTACCTAATGTCTTTTCTTGAAGTAATAAAATACATCTTTGCTTACCGCAATACATTTACATAACACATTATTTTAGTTTGAATAAATGAATACTGATATGTGCATTTGAGAATTGGATAAAGCTATATTTCTGTCATTTTAAAAGAATGGAAAGCATAAAATACGTTTTTAGAATGGTTTGAAATTCCGTATGGTAAATAACAAAAACCTTATTTTCCTGTCGCAACCTCAAACTCTTTCTTAAGCTGCAAATTCACTCATAGAAAAAGGAGAGTTGACCCTAGTGACAAAATAATTTTAAAGTCTAAACCATAAAAGTGTCTGTAAAAGCGATAAATCCTAAGATATTTCTTAAGTTTAAATGCGAAGAATCTTGACATTATTTTAATGGAGATATCACAAAGTTCCTGTACTTTACGTAGAGCAATTTAAAATTTATCAGAACGATTCTCTCCTCACTGAAATAATTACAATCTGTGTTACATATGTTAATATTGATGTAAGTTTCATAATCTAGAAGTTTCAACGTATATTTTATGCGCATTTTGGGGAAATTATTGTGAAACTGACTTTCAACTGACTAATCAGACTGCTCATAATCATAATAATAGTAATAAAACAATAAAAAAATCTGAAAGCTTTTCAGATTTCACGTTACGTCTAAAGGAACGTTTTTTAACGTTTTCTGGGTTACCTTTATTTATTAAATATGATGTTCTTCGCACTTAAAACTGTAAAATCAGTTCAATATGAATATCGCAAAATAATTTTTAAAATGATCATATCTTTAGAATTCCCGTTACACGGCTCGCGCACTGGAGACTTTTTTTTTTTTTTTTTTTTTTTTTTTTTTTTTTTTTTTTTTTTTTTTTTTTTTTTTTTTTTTTAGAGATAAAAATGTTTTTTTGTCGTACAGTGTTGTTATTGCTCGCTTCGAAATCGTTGAGCTTCTTAATCGAAAATTCGTCAAAGTGTTACAAAATATGAAATCGATAATAAAACAAATTACAAATCTGGGCTTTCAGATGCCCATATTTGGAGGAGGATTACGTAATTCAAAATTTGATGGCTCTAGGTACCGTTGTTTTATAACAATGCGAGAAACATGCATACATTTATGCAGATTCTTCATTATTTAATTTCTTTAAATACGAATATAATACACGTCTCTAAAATTTAGTGGTAACAATTTTAAAACTTAACCGACATTTATAGTGAACCAACGCAGAATGCCAAAACGAAATTAATAGTCCTTCAGAGCAAATTGCCCTTTTGGAATAATAATGATACTAATAATAAACTGCTTTATGGCGTTTGGATCAAAAGGAAAGCTCTGAATTTTCCCAGGTATTGGTTTATTAGCTATACTCATTATTTAATCTGAATCTATAGCATCGTTAATTAACTGGTTTTTCCCATTCCTATCAAAGGTGTATTAAAATCAGAAACTCAATGTTTAGAATGCTTCTTTGCTTTAAAAATTTCATTTAAAGTAAAATTTACAAGCTTGTAAAAGAGGGAAAATATTACATCATTTTGGTATTGTGGTTGGCTGTTTTAATGAGTGTGAAGCACATTTTTCAAAAGTACCTAAATAGGGATATGTTTATTCGCATTCATGCGTTGAACACTTATAAGGACAGGCTGATTAAACGTTTCGTAAAAGTTAATATTATATCATGCAGAAAAATTTGGATACCATCTAGAGTAATACTGAATACACTTTGGTGGAAGTTTGTAGTGACACTTGAATATAAATAAAGCTTTTGTTCGTTCTCTTTCAAGTGTTTTATAATCTGAGGACTTTAAGTGCTCTATGAAGATATCCTTTAATTTTGTCAGATGCGCAAAGTACTAGGATAAAATAGAGCTGAGTTACTGAAATTTTTAATGAAAATGTTTGCAAAATAAAGTAAAAACTAAAGAGATACATACTTATAATTAATGAAAACCGGTATAAATTAGAGGTTTACGCATATTGAAAGCAACTACAAATAGAGATTTTAATATTAATATTAATATAGTAATTAAAAGTTTCTGTAGGCGTCAAAAATATAAACATCATCATAAACTCAGATATGAAAAATAACTGCAGAAATGGGTTTGAAGGATTCTTTATATGAAAGTATTATTCATGGCGAAACACAATAAAAGGTTTTTTTAACTCAGAAGCAGGTATAAATGAAGAATGACTTTAAAATTCTAAAACTGAACAATGTATGTAAATGGTAAGATTAAAAAGAGTTGATAACAATCAATTAGTGTAATAAGTAAAATTAATTAGTAACAAATAATAGTAAGTGCATTCAGGGAAAAGTAAAGATTTGTGGCAAAACAAAATGTGAACAAAAATGTACAAAAACAAAAATAAAAAATATGAGCATATATTTGCATCAATTTACAATATTATACATTTCACCAAAACAATGAAAACAAAAACATATGTATAAAATAAAAGACACATACGAAAAAGGAGGAAAATGATACACATGCACGGAGTAACAAAGAAACTTTTACATAAAATAATTTATATAAGTAAATAATTTTGTAACCCAAATTGATGAAAATATATAGAAAGAAAGCTTTTCAGCCGATGAAGTTATTATGACACGTTTTAATGAAATAACCTCACACGTTAACAATATGAAATAAAAACAGAAATCAAATTCAAAAACTTTTAATCTGAATTTATCTGAACTTTCCTAACTAAAGTTTTTGAATTTTCCATTTCTGCTGCTAGTAAATGAGACTATTTCATTTATATGCACTCTGATATTTTTTCGATTGTGTTTTCCAATTTCTTCTCATCAATTTTGAATTTATCTAATCACATTCTAACTTAAGAAATATTTCTTCTAGATTTATTTGGTTTTATAAGCCTCATAGAATTACAAAATATCTTCTTACTATAACTCACCTGCTTTTTAATTTAAGGCAGAACTATAACGATGAAAAATAATTTCCTATATTCGCAAATGAAATTTAAAACAGCAAATGCACAGAATATAATATTAATAAAAAAACCAAAACCATTATAAAGTTAAAGGTAAATTTAGGATAAATCAGATATTTTTTAGAAATGAATAATCTAATTACTGAAAAACTTTCAACATATTGGAACAATTTTTAAAAATTGTTCTTATGGCGTTTAAGATTTTTAACCTATAAATTGATTAAGAATTAAATTACTTTTAATTATGCTTTAAAAATTCAAGCAGTTCGTCAAGCTATACTATTAGCTAAATAAATACCATAATATTTGTTATTTACTTCTTTTGGGAGTTAATTTCCGTCTGTAAGCATTTTGATGAAATTTCTGGTATTTATTTCTACAGGTGTTATTACTAATTTTGTTCTAGTGATAAATTGTAATTGTCATTCAGTAATTCTACTCTTCTATTAAATACATTTTATATAGTTCTTCGGTTTTTTCCTCCTCAGTTTTCATCAAAAAGAATAAAAAAACTAAGATTGGGTAAGAAAGTCCTAATTTTCATTTGTCAAGTTGATCACATTGATTAACTGTACTAGTTTTTTATAATTAGCATTCCTTTAACAAAATCAGATGGTATAAAGCGAAATACCTGAATTTTTTTTCAGGTTATCACTACGAAAGGGAGGCATTACTGACTTTCAGCGGCAAAGGAAATCGACGCGATTTTTTACCAATCTTAACTCTTTTCAAATACTAGATTGATCTTACAAACTGCAACCCTGCCCTTTATTCCATAACTCACGAGTTTCAATTAACCTCCGCTTCCTGTATTTTAAACTTACTTGGCCTGCTTTAATTTGCATATCGTTCTCTTCTGAGAGAATAAATGTGATGTAAATAGGGAGAAAAATATTTCAGCCTTTAAATTACGTTTATCTGTTTGTAAAAATGTTACTTAATTATTACAACTTAAAATAAAAACCTTTGTATAATTTTGGAACGAAACTGTTTAAAACAGATATTTCTAAATTCCACAAAATATAAATTCACGACGAATTATCCAAGGGCTTTAACTGATAACTTTCTCACATTTTTCTTATGTTATTTATTCAGTTTTCCTTAGCGAATTATAGATTATTGTTGATCCCTTAGCAAACATGTAGTTACAGGGAGCTACCTGAAAATTAGTTCAAATTTTTCTGTTCTATTGCTTCTGAGCCGACGATTTACAGGCATTCATCTAACCTTGTTTCTTTGACTGTAGTCTATTTGTGATAGTTTTGCTCATTTTAGCAGAGGTGTATTTATTTGATATTAATTTCATTTTCTTCTCTGAAATTTCATATATGATGGCAAACATATTATCGCATTGTAAAGGAAATAATAGAACTTTTAAGAGAACTTTGTAAATAAATATCAGACGGCTGCGATATGCCTGGAACCGATATTAGACTCGAATAATGAAAATTTAGCATCTTAAATGTGATCCTTCCCAATAATATGGTTAAATAAATATATTTATTTTCTCATAATAAAACTAGAATGTACGTAAAAGCAGAAAGAGGAACAAATGCAAGCAAATTCCTTCCGAATGAGTCTGGATACAAAATTTGAGTTTGATCTAACTTTCTAAGTCTCGATCTAGTCTACCAAAAGTCTACACTGTCTACCAATACGTATTTGGACACCTATGCAAATGACGATATCTGCGGTCCTAAGGTACGTCACGGACTCCGCCGGTATATATCATGTAGGAAACAGCATCGCTTTAGTCGCATGCAAGATGCCTTTCAGTTCGGAGCTCTCTGATTTCGAGAAAGGTATAATTATCGGGTATCACAAATGTGGCCGATCCTAAGGATATATCTAGCGATCTGAAGTACCCAAAATCGACAGTGGCCTATGTGATTAAGAAGTGAAAGGTGAGCGGTGATTGTCGGAATGTGCCCCGCGTCGGCAGACCAATGAAACTGGGAGATAGAGACCGACGAGTGCTGTCCAGAGAAATTCGGAAGAACCGCACCCAACCGATGGTCCTCATCCGCGAGGAGTTTCAACAGGCATCCGGGAGTATTGTTTCAATGAATACCATCCGTAAGGAAGCACATCTGCTTGGTTTTCATGGTCATGCTGCTGCCCATAAGCCTTTGATCACAAAGTCCAACCGCGCTGCTCGGTTAATGTGGTGCAAAGCACATCGAAATAGAACCGTAGATCAGTGGAAACGGGTTCTTTGGAGTGACGAATCAAGGTTCACCCTTTACCATTCGGATGGCAGGGTCTGGGTCTGGCGTCTACCTGGAGAACGTCTCCTGCCAAAATGCATTGTGCCAACAGTCAAGTTCGGCGGAGGTGGAATTATGATCTGGGGGTGTTCCTCCTGGTATGGGCTGGGACCCTTGGTACCCATTCATGGTAAGCTCAACTCCGATGCCTACTGCACTATTTTGGATGGCAATGTGCTTCCTACGTTGTGGCAGAATATGTATATATATGTTTCATATAATTTCGCGGTCTGTTTCTAATATTTTCGAGTCTATTATCTTAACTGTGAAAAATAAGATAAAACATCTTGCGTATAAATTTTCAATGCCTAATTTCTGTGTTCTTTTTTTATATTTTACAAAACACCTAGGAACCTCTAGAATATGATTTTGGCGAAAAAATATTTCTGTCTCGTCAGGCTTTAGGTTAAACAGCTTTAAATGACAGCTTAAAAGATGACCAAGCAGCTAACTTAAATAACCTAGAAAATAAAAAACAGAATGTTTTGAAATTGCGCCTAGTAAAATTTATTCTAATAACATTGTTACAGGCTACAGATTTGTTCTCAGCTTTTTCAATTGTTTCTGGCTTCAGGTAACTGCGACGCGAAGTAAGTGAGAACTTTTAGAACTTGTAAGGAGTCTCACCGACATAAATAATATAAAAGGTTTATTGCAATAACAATAAGCATTTCAATTGCATTGTCTTTAAACAGTTTCGTAAGTTTGTAAATCTCGTTATTATTTATGACATCATAAATCTCCTCCATCTGAGCCAGAGCCTCGGCCTCAAATGAAGGCTTCCACAAAACTTCAGGTTCAGATTCCAAGAAAAACTGTGTATGCTCATTACCCGATTATAAATTAACTGATGCATGATTACTTGAAAACCGACTCTACGGTAGACCTTGTTGTTATAAATACCTCATTATTAAGCTTAATGGCGTTTCTTCAACACTAGACTTAGCCGTGATGCGGCATATTTTTCAGAAGTCCTTAATTAGCAAATCAGTTCAGAAGCCAATTTGATCAGACCATTTGCTTCTCATATACTTAGAGACTAGTATCAGATTGTAACGATTACGTGGTTCTTGAAGCCTTGGTAGTTGCTCGCTTGTGTCCCCATCTGTTAATACCAGTCAGATGCGCTGCATCGCATGAGCAGGACCCAATCCTGGGTCTGTTTTCATCTTCTAGTCGAATTCTTTACCACTAGCCCAAAAGAGCTCCGTTGCGCTAGGTTCAAGAATTGCAACTCTTTCAAATTTGCGAACGTTGAGTTGTTCTCGAGATCGCTACAAGATGTGTAGAATTCTCCAGTATCAGATCTCTAGCAGATATTCTCAAGCATCAGATGTATAGTTTTCATCTAGATTTAGAGTCAGAAATCGTAAGATATTACGCAGTCAGAAATGCTAATGAAATTTTAATAATCACCTGTAGTCCTAATGTAGATGGAAGTTTGTTTTGAATACTAGATTCCAGAACAGGAAAGACAAAGAATGTGACTTACAGTAGGTTATCAGTCACCCGACTGTAAATTACGTCTAATCCTTGTTGATTAAAAAAGCATTTAGGTTATTATTTTAATTTTCATTAGAAAACAACAGACTAAATAATTTTAAATAATTGATTTTTTACTTTCTCTTGTGTTATTTAACGAACTTGCGTGATTACGTTCGCGTTCGAGTCAAAAATTGTCCAAGAGAGTTCAAGTCTAACCACGTCATGAACTACACTGAACGGATCGATCACGCCAAAACTACGAATAAATAAGGAGTGTATTATCTGAACCTATCTATGATTGATTGATTTATTATTATTATTATTTTTATTATTATTATTATTATTATTATTATTATTATTATTATTATTATTATTATTATTATTATAATAGCTGTGAGAAAAGTAAAACTCTAGCCATGAAGAATAGCGAAGTGTGGTTCTTCCGAATTCTAGTCAGATGTACCAGTTATGCCACAAGATCGCACATGGGGATAATGATAATTCCCATAAAATAATTAGCATTAAATAACTGTAATACAAAAGCTGATACAAATCAAGCATTGTGAAATAGTAAAGGAACTCTGAAAAATGGCAGCTTTTGCAACACTATATATCTGTGAGTGGGCCATCAAACTCACCAATTGCCTTTCGCTGCAAAATGCTCAGAAAGGTCCGATGGATGTTATGTAATACTGATAAATAACACAACAGTTTATTTTCAGAACTATTTAGTTACGGCTGCATTTGAGTTTCCATTTTAACTCGTGTCTGTAATGAACATGCCTGAATTTTCCTTAAGAATATTTCTATTAAAGAGCCTCTTTAAAAGTAGGTGGTCCTTGAGTACTGTATCATAATAAATAAATATATCTGATCACTTCTTTCTTCTTGATGTCTGAACGTTTTCCATGAAGCTATTTGCAGGAACGAAGAATTAAAATAAGAGAATTATTTTGTTTTGACATCATCTATTTCTATCTTCTATGAATAATTATATTCGAAAGTAAACCTTTAGACTGAAACATATTGTTTAAAAATCTAGTAAATAATAAAAGATTACTCGCAAAAAAAACCATTATCCTTTTACACACAGTTTACTCCATCCAAACTGGAATACGGAGAAAATATCTGATTTGATGTGCAAGAACCAAATACTTTGAGAAGCTTCCCATATTTCAGAAAAATGAAGCCTTTCCTACACTTCAGATGAAGGATGGTGGTTTCGCCAGCGATGACTACTATTATGTTGCACTTCCGTTGATGGAACTTTCCGTCAATTTTTTTAGAAATAGGGACGGCAGATAACTTCTTTAAGTCAATTTTAACTTGAAAAAAATAGAAAAAAGTATCAGTTTGATTCTATCTGAAAAAAATACCTGCCTGACTAAAAAAATCAAAATACAGACTCCGCAAATTTTAAAATTTGAAGGAAATGGAACTGCCTTCGCTATGTATATCAAAGCACAAAAAGAGCTTAGTATATGGGTTTTCGTAAAATAAGTTTTTTGGGGGGAGGAGGGAGGAAAAAAATGCCCTCTCCTTATTCTTTATTCGTTTTATTCGTTATTTCCTTAAATATTAAACCTAAACATATACTTCCAATCATGAAAGGTCTCAATATCAGCTTATTGTTACGAAGATATTTTTAATGCTGTAGATAAACATTTTTCAAAACTGGGGGCGTTAGATCAGGGTTTCTTAATATTTTGATTTATGAAAGTGGTCGAGTATTCTACGGACCATCCCATCGAAAGCAATTTTTTAACATGTATTACTACAGGTATACTTATATTTTTAAAATACAGTTAATTAAAATTCGTTTAGTTTTATATTTGTATTAAGTCACACAAAAGCATTTATATTTATTTTCACATTTTCATTTGTTATTGTTATACATAACACAAAAGCATTTACATTTGTTTTCAATAATTCCAGTCTATTAGAGTTTGAATAATCTTTATCTTATTAACTAAAATTAAATTAATATTGCTCATATTAATGAGCTAGATAAGCCTGTCGATTCCTTCATAGTGTTCTTTGTTTGGATGTATGCCAGTATGAAACATCACAGTCATAGTGCTTTAAATCCCTCTTTTGTTGCTAAGACTAGAGTGAGAAGTATGTAGATAGGATAATAAGTAAACAATTTCATAAAATGTCAGTCTTGGGTGAAAAAATTGTAAATGATTATTTTCTGCAATTTTTAAACTGAGATGTTTAGCTATAGCATGCTGGTATACCGAGTAAATTTGAGTGCTTTGTTTTCCCACTTATAAATGAAGGAAGGATTTGCAGGCAACGGAGATGGCTCTGAAGTCCCTATCCGGATAGGAAAATGCTTCTGCAAACTAAAATTCCTTTTCTATATTCCTCGTAGATCAAATTTCATATTAATAAAATATCCTTTATTAAGTCAAACACGTCGGCTTGGACGATATAATGATCAGCGGAAGCTGACTGCCAGCCCAATAAGCTAAGTATTAGACTCCCGAGTAAGATTTGGTAACACAAGTACTATGTACGGTTTTCTTTCACGGATGTAATATCAGCTCTACCTACTATATCGGCAACGTTCTCGATGATAAGACTGCTAATGGCCGATGGATTTGTCCTTTCCTGATGAACGTGTATGAAGATATGCTAGGCCATATACGCAAAAAGCTGAATGCAAATGTCCAGATATATTTATAAACAAAATTTGTTGGGGAACACCATTGCTGTGTTAGATAATTTTTCAATCCACTAAAGACTAAATTATGATATTATTCGATCACATTTAGAGATCAGTTACTAAAAAAGTTCCCTGTTATAATATCAGTACTTTAGTACGGTACAAACAGGAAGTAGTTATTAAATTTATATCTTGCATTATGGATATATTGCATTATGGAATTTTAAGTTTTAATTGAGCATTTGACTTTTGAACTTAATGCGAAAGTTTTAATATTTAATTCATTAAAACGAGATGAAGACCAAATGAATAGATTTTGTGTTTAGAGAAGCGTACTAGCAGCAATACTGAAGGTGTTTATTACCTTAATTTTTCAAAAACTCAGTAATTGTCATTGCATGTCTAATGTATACATACACTTTTACAAACAACTATATGTATCCATAAAGTACTGAACTAGGATTACGAACTTTGCACATAAGCATGATTTGAGAAAATATGCAAATGTTTGTGATTTCGGAACAAAAAAAAAGCTTTGTTAATAAGTAGGGACAGAACGTTTACAATTTAATGAGAAGAAAATCTTTCCCGAGTAAACACATAAGCCAATATTCGGCGAGGGCAAGGAACCAATTAAGTTGCTTATAGTCCTCTCCTGCAATTTCTGAATGCCGACTGTCAGTTATCAATAGGAAGAGTAACACGCCAATCTAAAACTTCAAACTAATCAAACTAGCAACTTTACTAGTTCTTCTTGTTAAACTGAGTTTTATTATCCTCTAGTAAGTCCTCCATGTTTTATTACTGACTTCCAAGATGGCGGTTTCTCAAGAGATGCAATGGCATATACAGTAAAACCCTCCTCAGTAACAAAGCCATCAAAGTCTGCATGCAACTTAATGCAGACATTTTTTCTTCTAGGCCGGAATTCGTGGTCCTGGAAGTCCCTTGCCTCAGGCCTTTCTTACGAGAGTTAAACACAGAAATGACGTTCCAGAAGTGTATTTTAAAAAGATCTTTACTGTTAGGTTAATCTTAGGCTTATTGCCATATTTTCAGCTTATTGATAAGGTAAGGTTTATTGGAACGTTCGCAAAATCAACGATGTGTCTAAAGTTTCTGCTGTGCTAATGGCTAAAATTCAGATAATCGCTGTACTAAGTGCTTTGAGAGCTCAGATGTAATAGCAGCAGACAATTTTTAGTTTCGAATTTAGAGTCTTGTTTTTAACTATTAGAATCTCAGCGAACAGGGCAAGTACTTTCATCTAATATTTTCTATAAGTTAATCGTTTTAGTTTGCGTTACTTTTATTTAGATTTTATTTTAACATTTTTTTACTATGGGATAAGTGTTGAGAATGATTACTCCCAACAAATGATAATAACTCCGTTTTTATCCAATTAAATTAAATATTCACAGAAAAGAAATTACAATGGTGCTACTTTCATAAGGATTCGTGGTTTGAAAGTAAGAAAAAAAGTTACTACAGAAATATGTGATGTAAGATTATGATTAACGTATCCGAACGCAAGCTTAAAAATAATAACTCTTATTCTAATTTCAAACTGCATATGAAGACCAAAAATATGAGTAACATTTATTTAGAAAATATATGAAAAATCTATAACTAATTCTAAAATTATAGCACTTAGTTCTTCGTTTAATTTTTGCAGTTTATTTGCATTTAATATTTTCCAGCAATAGACATGAAAATCAATTCAAGAGTGTTTTATTTTTTATTTTTTATTCATTATATATAATTATTTTTAAATTTATCTAAGATTATATACAGGGGGATTCTAAATTGCTTTTACAAATTAAGAAAGGTGATAATACCCATCCAGACGAGCAATAATTACCATAGAACATAGGGTCGCATTCCACTCTGAAAGGCAGAAAACAGGAATATTAGAATTTCAAACTTAACTTACAATAGCATAAATAACTGGCGCACACTTTTGAAGATTCAGGTTAATTTTGTCCGCGGCAACAACGACTCTCCCCACGAGATATTCAGCTGAGTCCACACGCGTCTCATACTCTAAAGATTTCATATGCCTCAGAAGAAAAAGTTCAGTAGGTTGAGGTCCGGTGAGCAAGGAGTCCAATCCACATTTCCGCCACGTCCTGTCCATCGTGCGGGATATGTGGCATTCAAAAGTTACGGACTGTAACAGAAAAATGTGCTGGGGCTTGATCGTGCATAAACCACATGTCTCTCTGGATGGGGAGTGGAACCGCCTGCAATAAAGTGGGAAGCAATTGTTTCAAGAAGATACAGTACGTTGCGCCAGTCAAACGGTCTGGCATGATGTAAGAGCGTACCAGGTAATCACCTAGGATACCTGTCCAGACGTTTACCAAAAATTTCTGTTGGTATTATGAGGGGATTGCGTCAGACCAAACGTGTTGATTGTGCACGTTGAAAATGCCTTCTCTGCTGAATGTTGCCTCATCATAAATAATATTAATGCAGGAAATCGTGGATCGCTATTCCTCATTCCAAGCATCCACTGCACAAAGTCTGTCCGGTAGGGGTAATTAGGTGTTTGTGTTCTTCGTGTAAAATACATCACACCACTGGCTAATAAATACCCATTTCGTATGCCGCCGCTGGCGTACTTATGGAAAGAACTGCTTCAAATCTAGTCAAAACACTACTCTTCCATTTCTAACGTTCGTGTATTTCGCAAACTTCCTGCATTGCTTTTTCAGATGACAAAAAAACCGTTTTCTCGCATTCTTCGATCAGGACTGGAAAATATTAGATTTCTTGGAATCCGACGAGCTGGAAACCGCTGGTCGTACGATGTTATCAAGATAAAACTGAAAGCGATGATGTTTTGCCGTTTTCAAGGACATCGTTTGCTCTGATCGGCTTTCTCCAGTACCAACTAAGAGCAAAATGCTGCTTCTCAGATAAGAAAGCAAAATGCTTAAGGATTAAGAGATCAAGGATTAAGAGAGAAGAAGCAAAATGCTTCTTCTCTCTTAATCCTTGATAACTCAGTGCTAATTTGCATATGGTTAATCCTTGATAGTCTTAGGAGGTAGCTCCTTGTTCTTCCTCAATGCGTTACAAGGTATTTCTCCCTCCTTCCTAGCATGCCTTCGTGGTGTAATGGTCAGTACACTCGGCGCGTGTTCGAGAGGTCTGAGGTTCGAGTCTCGGGGAAGGCACTGCACATTTCTTTAGTTTCCTGCTTTCAAAATTAACCTAATGTCTCTACAGCGTTTCTACTTTCCTCTTTTCTGCCTCTCAAAGAGGAATGAGACCCCTATGTTCTATGATAATTACTGCTTGTCTGGATGGGTACTATCATCCCTCTTAATTTGTAAAAACAGTTTAGAATCACCCTGTAGATATATATATTACTGTTTGACTGAAAAAACATAAATAATAAATTAACAGCATATCTCTTTAAGATCAAATTAGTTTCTTAATTATTATTTTTTTATTATTATTATTATTATTGCTGTTGTTATAGCAGTGAGAAAAGTAAAACTCTAGCCATGAAGAATAGCGAACTGTGGTTCTTCCGAATTCTGGTCAGATGTATCAGTTATGTTACAATATCACGCATGGGGATGATAATAATTGCCATAAAATAATTAGCATTAGTAATTTTATATGCTATGATTCAACTAATAATCTGCAAATAAGTAATAGCTATTTCGTTTTTTATATCTTTAATTTCAGTTTAAAAACACAAAAACAGAAAAAGAAATAAATCATTAGAATGCTACTTGTTAGGACGAAAAATTGATTACTAAACAAATCAGTAGCTATTTGTTCATTAGCATTGCAATTAGTGCAACTTTCCTTTTGCTTTGAATGGATTACTTCTTCCTTTCCTGAACAGCTTGTAAAGAATGCTATTGTTCCCATCGAAAGTGTTTTTATAATTAGGAGCAAGATGCGGCTATGAGTAACACAAAGCTGCTTCATAAATTAACCCAAAATATTTATCTCTTCGGTGCCTATTTAACTATGCAGAAGAGCAAAAATGTAAATAACAGAAAATTTTTCTCGTTCTGTTTTTTATCTCTACATTTGACACAAAGAAAAATGTATTTTGTCGATGTGTTTTAAAGAACTAAAATAATGCAAATCTAAAGCCATCAAAAAATGTGCACCTTCTGACAAGCATAATCACAAGATTCTAATAAAAAATGGTCCTGAAATATAAATAGATATAATAATATAATTGAGCATAAACTAATAACTGTTAACTGTGGTACCTGTATTCATTCGAGAAATTTCTAAAAACCAACCATTTAAAAATTTTTTGTACTTAGTTATAACTTTACATTTTTGGCTTAATGCAATTTTCTGTAGATCTAATTAATAACATTTTATATTTTATTTATCATTGTTAATTATCATAATACATAATCACAGTATCCGACATTGTAATTAGTTATTTTTCGTTAAATTTAGCAAAGTACCAAATGTATTCCATGAGTTATAAAAATATAAATTAATAATAAATGCGAAGACTTTAAATTAAGATTACCTATATATTTGTTAAAAAAATCCTACATTATTAGAAAACCAGTAAAATATCAGTAGTTAAGCAAATAATATAAAAGATATCGTTTTATAATAGAAGTTAGTAACATTTTCTAAAATGATTATAATCATACATATTATTATTTATATGTATGATTTAGAAATAAATACATTTTTATTTTGTTCCTACAAGGCAATTAATAATTAATCGTGAACGCTAACAGAGTTCATTAGATAACCTTTAGGGTAAGCAATGATGCTAGAAAGATGGATAGAATAGATAGATACTAGAAACAAAGATAGGATATAGAAGGATGTTCGAAAAGTGTTCTTTAGGCTGCAGCAGCCACATTGCTCAATGCGAACGACGTATCTTCCTGGAATACGTAAGAAGGAAATACAATTTTGGTTCAATCTTTTGAGGTGTCATGCCACAATCAACGAAGACCCGAAATCGAGCCTTCACTCAAACAGTACAGCACTGGTCATCATTCTTCACTGGAATGCCTTCTGTCAGCACACACATTGCATCAACTACTTCAAGCTGAGTTCTCAAAAAATGCTAGTATCAATAATCAAATACAGTCGATCAACTAGATCAAACCAATTTCAATGGCAACGAGAACACATATGCTTCCGCTATAAGCTAAGCATCTATTCTACTTGAAAGGTACTTTCGAAATGAAAATAAAGTATCTTGAAGTTAAAAAAAAAAAATTCCTTACGCAGATTTTTAATTAGATAGACAAAATCAGCCACACTTTCGCCGGGTTCCGAAATCTGGCTGTTCCGACTGTTAACCGGATTTGCAAACATTTACACCACAAGCACACGCGCGTAGAAAGGCCTATTTCCTTAAAAATATATCACGTATTTAAACAACAAGTTATCAATTACAGAAAATTCGAGAAATTAGCTAGTACAAATTTAAATTTGAAAGCGATTATTTTTTATAAATTTGAGAAATTTTAGTTCATGCAGATTTTATAGACCTAATTTAAAACAGGTCAAATGAAATGGATGGTAAACAACGGAAAAGGCCTAATTTTATCCTTTTCAGAAAGTGGTCAGTTTACATTTGATTGATTAAACAGTTTCATTTATTTTGGTTCTTATTCAATTGCGGTATTGATATCAGTACTGAAGTACAGAAAAAATCTCACGTATTAATTAATATCCCTATAGTTTTAAAGCATTTCTAAAATTACCGGATTCTTAATCGATAAGAAAAACGACTTCAGAGACCTCAACACTAACGCAAAAGAATTATAAACTTTATTAACAATTTTCAAAAGAAATGTTCTAAGAAAAATATTTGCTTTAATAACACTCGTTGCTATCTGCACAAATCGCCCCGATGGTTAAAGTGTAGCCCTGATGGTTAGCTCTGTTGGCTGCAGTAGCTGCCGTTGGATATTTGTAGTGTCTGCATCGCAGAGGAGCATTTAAAATACTGATGAACAAACTATGCTCTCGACTGGCTTGCTGGTAGATCTGTCCCTCGACGTGTTCTACACCAAAATTGGAAGGGAACATCTCTGTTTTTGAAATTTTACAATCGGTAGCCGAATCCGGAGCCCCACAGGCAACGTTCTCAGTAACGAGACGGATAAATGAACGATGATTACTGGCCAATACTGACGAATGCATGAAGTTGCAAGTATCTGGCCATTCCAAACAACAGCAATATGTGTGCAGAGAGAAATTATACATTTTATAGAATGTTTAAGGACAGGTACAGAATAGCACAAATGACACTATCTTTTTACCAATGGTTTTAAACCTGTTTTCTTCAGACACCTCTTTCCCCACTCCTAGAAGATCGTCTCCTTCCTTTCAAAGCTAAAAAAATACATGTACATTTATTTAGATTTTAATTGTTTGCTATAACAAAAAGTGTAGAAAATGTTTATAAATCAGCTTACATAAAAGTACTTTTTTATATTCGTGAACTAGAAGTAAATATAAACAGCTAAATAAAAAGGTTGACCGGCTTCCCCTCTCCTGAAACTCTGAAATTCTTTCCCAGCTGAGATTCCTCAGTGATTAAGAACTGCTGCTCTGTATCATTGGTCAAGAAGTCTAATTTTCACATGCTAAACTATATATAGCTATTTCGCCCCAAGCGACTCCTTAGGTTTGTTTTAGGTTTATTAAGATTAGGCAAAACACTCTAGAGCTAACTGTCTCAGCGAAGAAATGCCTTGGTTGAGGTCATCTGAAGGAACCTGGCTCGTATAACACGTTACACTGTGGAAAACCACAAAACCACCCGAGCAGCTAGCTCGTTCGCCTAGCATTGAACCCAGGTCTTAACTACTAGCGTTCAGCGACTTTACAGCTCGACCGTTCGTGTGCCGTTCTCTTTAGGAGTAGTTAGACATTTTGACGATCCATTTTATTACATTTAAGTAATTCATCGTAATCATTCTTATCATAATTCATAATAATTCATCATCATCATCTTTTTGATGATCCATTTTATTAACTAATTTGAGTCCATTTTTATTATCACTCAGTATTAATCACTCGTTCATTTTGTTCTCCGATCTCAGAGTACTAGAATATTAATCCTGCAATTAAGCTACCTTGAAGATCGCAGTGGAAGAAATAAAATTAAGCCAATGGGAATAAAAAAGCACAAAGAGAGTTTTAAAACTCTAAGAACTAAATCTAAGGCAAAATATTCTAGATTTCTACTCCTTATGCATTCTTACGCACATTATTACTTTTTTATTGCATGACCTTCAAATTATTGATTTCCATTTTTCCGAATTTCGGTTTTCTCTTAAGCTTGTAAAGTTTAAGGCATTTTATTATTTACAAATTTTAGTTTAATTAATAAGTTATTTCTTATGTTAAAAATCTGTTCTCTAATTATATTGTTCTGTTTACACACCAGAATACGTAAATTAGTTTAAAACTAGAGTTAGAATCTAGGAGAAAGGATTGGCAAATTCTTTCTGTCATAAAGTTCTATATTGCTGTCTGATGTGAGTGATATTTCTAGCTGTTAGTGAGTTTCATCTTTTATTGAATATTAAGAAATAGTCATTAAACTGGCAGAGCCAATCGCCGCTGTGTCTAAAATTGTGAAATGAAGATAATTTGACTCATTGTTTCTCATTCTGCCTGACGAGGAAGTAAATTTTTATTAGTTCTATACTTCGAACTGAAGTTAAGAATAAAATTTTAGTTGTTCTATTTCTGTTTTATTTACAGTAGGAAATAGAATATCTAAAGTTACTGGAACCGTAACGCCTCTCCGTTACTCAAAATCTGGTTAACAGAGATTAAATTTTAGATTATGTCAGTTATTTGTCCGAAAATGTTTTCTGGAAGTATTTATTTCAGATTCTAAAAACAAATACTTTATTAAATATTTTTCAGTATTCAAGTATTTTTCAACTCAAGTATTTTTTTCCTTTAGTTAGATAAATAGTCCATGCAAGCTTATATTTCGTACCAAGAAGATTCATAACAAAATGCGAATAAACAAGCTTCATTAAAATTTAGGTATCTTGTGAAATTTCGTCAGATTTCTTGTATGCACTTTTATACAACATTTTTGTTTTGGGAAAATTCTCTTACCTTTTTTTCTGATAGTTCCATAACTCTCTCAACCACTATATAACTACACTCCCTTTCTATCAATAAAAGATCCATGCGAAAAGCATACGCACTTGCTTTAAAATGCTACGACCGTTGCTTAGAGTTTCAACATGTCCAATTTTAAACAATGTTCATTTCCATTTCATCGTCATACTCAACAGGATTCTCATCACTGCAATTTTTATTATTTTTCGGATTTAGGGCACGAATGAGTTTTCATTATTTAAAACATGAAACCATGGTTTGCTGTTTTCTACAATTATCCATTACAAAATGTCATCTTCAGCACTGCCATAACTTTCTCATTCGAACCATGTTTGTGAAGTCAGTAACAAATGGTGTCTGACTATTGGTGTTGCTTCACAGGCGCAATAATGCGTTCCAGTTGACAGAACAAGAGACATAACTTCACGACCAATATCAAGAAATTGTAGGGTTCTGCACTGTGTCTGTCGTCACAGCCTCTCGATTTTAGGAGGGCTGTCGAAACAATGAGCTTTTATTTCCTCTGATATCGTTCCAGATATAACGAATCAGAGGAAGTAAAATATTACTGAAAAATCAAGAAGACGTGGCTAATTCAGTTTGCGATTGCTTCCATGGGAACAACAGGCCAGAATGCCCTTGAACTTTTGACTCGAGAGACCCTCTTTAGCGAGTGCCTCACGTCACAATTATTCATTATACACACACACACATATATATATATATATAGCTTCTGTAATAAGTATGTTTTTAAGTTCAGAAATGCAGTGAGTATTATGCAATCTCACAAATGTACTAATCATATGTGGAGTCAGAAGCGCTACCTGCCGCCGGTACCCAAAAGGCCATTAAATGGCCAGCACTGATTAGAGAAGTTAAAAGATCAATCACTAATTAAAGGTTTCTTGAACATAATGGATGTTTGTCGTATACCTTTCCTAATGCTACTACATTTCCCCAATGATATCTTTAAAACGACTCCCACTCTGTTGACAGAGGGCCAGTATATGGTTTTGGCAGTTAAGACAGAACAAAATGCCCTACGACAGTCTAGAAGGTTATAGTATTATTAAGATTGGAAATAAAATTGGAACCATATAATTTTTACTGTAATGACATGTTTATTTTTTAATGCCAGAATTGCTTAATTGAGCTTAATCCCCAACGCATACGTAAACACACGCGCATATTTTACCCTAATAATCCTAATATCTTCATTGAATGTTCAGTCTCAAATATTTAAGCTAAAAATAAATGCTTATAAATATTTAAGAAACTGAAATTAAAACTTTAAGTCATGCCATTATTCTAAAATCAATATTCTGTTACTATGGATGATAAAAATGTCGAATATGTTCCAACCTGTATAAATATCTTGAAAATAATCAAAACTGTTATTATTCTGCTTAGCGAAACAACTCCGTTTGCGTGCGAAAAATAATCCAAGGAAAGCTTTTGCCATGGCGATTGTCTTCCGTAAGATGGATCCAATTAGGCGAGATCAGTTTTCTGTGTACTTGGTTACATATGCAAAGAGTTTTCAAAACTGAAATGCCTTCTACTTAAGTTTTCTTTAATTACGTATTATCTTAATTTTTTTCCGTGTTCGGATTATTTAAGTCTAGTTTGCCGTAATGAACGATTTATAGTTGTTTCCTTAACATGTGAAACTATCGGGATATTGAACTCATGCATGCGAATTAATATTGGCTTAAGAGGTTATTACAAACGCGAAATTCATTGGCATATTTTAAATAAATATATTTTAACATAAATAACATTATAACAGACAGCTGTGCTTAATATATTGATTCTTATTGTGAGTGGCTTTGATCAATTGGTTCACATTTAAATGTTCCAAACTTCATAGGATGTTTTCAAATTAAAAGTCCTAAGAATTCTTACGTTCCTCTGTATATATTCACTAGCTAAAAGCTTAAATTATTTTTGGCTCAGTTCTAAATGCTAGCCTAAATTAAACGTTAGCATTAATTTCCGTTATTTTCTTTAATCGAACAATATGAAAATACGAAAGAAACATGGAGTAGAAACACATAAAAATTTATTGTGCCTTCGCACTTGAAGTATACATCATAATTAAAGCATACAGTTTTGCTTTCGCTTCTCGTGGGAATAGTAGACAATACTGAAATTTAACTATTTGCAGTTTACACATTTTAATCATATTCTAGCACTTAATTCAGTTATTCCACAAGCTATTGTTGAGCATTCAAAGTAAATGAACATTCACCAACTAGTAGAAATATTGTTCATGCCAAATAAATGAGTATCTTCAAAGTCCACTACGGTTGCCACTTTTCGCTATATTAACCTAAATTTTTATACATACTTAAAAATCCTCTTGTTTACCTATTCTAATGCAATGCAAAAATTTGCAGAATCCGAAAATGGATCTTGTTTTATGCGAATCTAAAAGAGCGAATTTAAGAATTGGCACGAAGTTCTGATTTCTTGAGATTTCAAAATTTTGAATATTCATTTAGATGTTAAAAGTAGAGAGTTATGATTTGTTCAATCATTACAACTAATATTATAGAAAGTTTTCAGTGCTACAATATACTTCAGTAAACAGCATTTTCTCCTTCTACGTATCAAAGTATAATTTTTATTCATTAATTAATCAAACTCTCACTGATTCATGCCATATTCTTGTCATTAAAAAAACTGTTACTTTTAATACTTAACTTGTACATTGTATCCGCAGGTGGACAGGTGACGGAGGACGAGGACGCCTGATGACTACCAGAGGTAAGCAGGCATGTGTCCAACGCCCTCCACTATCTAGTGGCAGTTCATTCAGATCTCATATTAATGAATGGGTTACCTTGCCATAGAAAAGCGTTAGTTGCTTTACAGATAATTGTGGCTTACAGTGGTGGTTGATTGGCTACATTGATACAATATAATACATTAACTACAAATATGACTCTTAAATGTGACCCGCAAGTTACATTTTATTTTTTCGGCTGAAATCAATCGTTTGTAATATGTGAGTAGTAGGTAACTAATAAACAAAGAATCCCACACGGCCCGTGATTTTTTCAGTTTTGCAGCCCGAACCAAGGTTGGCAAAAGATTATTATGATTGTTATTAGCCCAAAAGGGCCTATTAGTCTCAAAATACGATTTTGCGTTAGTTCACTATAAACGATGAATCACTTTATAGAGACATTAGGTTTTTAAAAGCAAAAGAGATAAAAAAGAGCAATACCCTCACCGGGACTCGAACCACGGACCTCTCGAATTCCCGCCGAGCATGCTGACCACTCACGAAGGTTTGCGAAGAAGGCAGGAGAAATACCTTATAACTTTTGAAATTATTGCCACCAAATATTACCATCCTATATCATTATTTCCTTGTACGAAATAAAAAGGAAGTATTATAATCCCGAAAAAATTTCAGTACCATATTCAATGAAAATATCCGTTTTGACCACTATCAAATGTAATTTCACGATGTTTTTGCGTGACATCTGTACGTAAGAACAGAATAAAGGACTGTTTTTCCCAAACAAATTATAAAACTAATTTAAAATGGTTTCAGAAGAGTTTTTTCGTGGCGTCTGTACGTACGTATGTATGTATCTCGCATAACTCAAACACGAGTAGCCTCAGAACGTTGAAATTTTTTATGTAGGACTGCTATAATATATAGCTGTGCACCTCCTATATTGGTTGCAGTCGGCAACAAAAATTGTGCATTTTTTTTTACTTTAAAAATGATTGAATTATGCTGCTCTTATCTCCTGGTTAAGGTTTTTCTACCTTTAGTTAACCTGCATGTTGCAGTTTTAGAATTATCAACAATTTAAAAGTTGTTTAAGTACGGCTAAGCCTAATTTTTTTTGCCATAGCAGCCATATTTGTTTACATTTAAAACTTAGCAGAATAGCGAATTTGTTGCCAATCTAGAGAAACTAAGCTTTACAACAACAAAGTAACGGAGTCTTTTATTATTGCGAATTAAATTATGCTTAATTCATTCCGGAATTATCATTTACGTTATTAAATTATCCCATATATTGATTCAGCATAACGTCTACAACAAATTCAGTCAGTTTCTATGCCTTAAGTGTCTTTTTGCCGAGTGAGACCAAAAGTAAACTTACAGTTTTATGCTCCGAAAAATGAGTAAATTTGCGACAGCTATAGTATTAAACAGAGTTGGGTATAATTCAATGACAATATAATTAACTACACTGTTTAGATTAAAATAACACTCCGAACAAATATTCATTTAGAAGTCAAACAACAAAAATCAGCATTATATTTGCAAATTTTTACAGGACTAGTTTCGATGTTTTTTTTTTT
>KK114093.1:150780-167708 GCA_000611955.2 Stegodyphus mimosarum
AGAAAATGTAATTTTAAGTGTAAATTTTTTTTAGTTTTAACTGTATTTGGTGTTTCCTGTTTTTCATATGTTTCAATTTTTAATATAGATATTTTGAGTTTTTATGTATTTTTGCCTTGTCGCGAAGGGAGAACTGAATTGAATGAGAAATATATCTCTAATTAAATTCGAGGAAGTAAGTTTAAATGAAAGGCAGGAAAAAATGCGTGTAATTTAATGTTCCTTGCAAATAAGTCATGTGTATACATCAGATTTTTTTAAAGAAATTAAATAATGAAGAATAAGTATGTACTTATGTATTTTCCTTACATTGGGAAGAAATGACGGTAGCTAGAGCCGTAAAATTTAGAATAACGTAGTCCTCCACCAGAACATTTGCCCCTCTAAGACAAGATTTTGAATTTCGAATTTGTTTTACTATTTATTACACATTTTGTAAAGTTTTAATGAGTTTTTGATGAACGAATTCAAGGATTTGAAACAGAGTAGTGGCAATACCGTGCGAAATAAAACTGTTTTATCTCCAGCTCGAGAGACTACAGCCATTCGGAAAAGTGTAATATCTTTCATTTTTAATTAATAAATTCAGCTGCATGAAAAAAATGTGTTGCCCTGGCCGAAAATAAAATACTTTTATCTTCAATACACCAGCGTTTGCTAATTAGTAAAACCTAAGAAACTTTCAAATTTAATTTTAAAAGTTATTGAGTAATAAAATAAGCGACTTAAAAACGATAAATAATAATTTTTAAGAATATTCTTTCTGCTTTTCAAAATGATTGATTTAAATGAAGATGCATTAAAATCGTGAGACGTCTAATTGGAAATATTCAATATTTTTATGAAATGACACTAGGTGGAATCACTGAAATCATTCTGTACTCTTTCTTTTTTATGATGCGGCTAGTTTTTAAAGAAATAATGCAACAAATATCAAAATATGTACGGAAACCTTTTTCAGAAATTCTAAACATATCTGTTTTTAAATATCTTGTTAATTTGCTATTGAGCTGAATTTTAAATGGCCTAAGTGCGAAAAATGTGATATTTAATAAATAAAGTTAAAACATAAAAAGTTAATAATAAAAAGACAAAAAAAATTTTTTTATCTCATCTTACTAAGAAAACTGAACACTGATATGAACTATGACAAGACTAGAAAAAATAATACTTAACGTTGAATCGTGAATCCTAAACATATGCTGCTTTTAAAAGTTTTATGATTTTGCTGTTGAATTGTACGTGGCGTAAGTGCGGAAAAACAATGCTTAATAACAAAGTTACAAAGACAAAAAAGTTATATTCTTGAATTTCTTGTTTCGTATGAGTGCCACAGCCTTCTCATTAATATGTTTTAGACTTTAAGAATGTATTAGTTATTTCATAAAAAACATATCCGAAACCACTCTCTGAAATTATTTTGTGTATAACCTTATATTCTGCGTCGTGTCATTCGATCTATAAAATTACATAGATGGGATAATTTGATGTAAATGTAATAACTTGCAGTTGATGATGTAATATAATTCATGATAAAAATTTCAGAAAGTGCTCCTTAATACTGACTAAATCAAATTTACAGTTCGAAGCATCAAAACATATTTTAAGTTGATCTTTGTTAAGACAGAAGCCGTCCATTATAGAATTATTAGGTGAGTATAAAAATAAATTATTTGCTATAAAAAATGATATACTTAACATAATTTGAGAAAAGTATTAGAAGTATTAAAAAAAGCATTAGAATTATTAAGAAAAGTATTCGAATCCTGGCGAATGGGTTTGCTGAATAGGCATTTTTGCAATTTTCCCCAAATATGACGTGCATACGAGCCAATTTCCCTTAGAAATTCAACGACAAAGGTATCCCTCCCGTTAGGCAAGCAGCCCTTGAGTGCTTTGCCATAATCAAGTAAACCAAACCAAACAATGTAATTTCAATTACATTGCAATAAATCAGCCTCAGCTGCCAAAGTGCAAATTTTGCACTCTGGCAGCTGAGGGAGATGATTCGGTAAAACCATCGAAACTAGTCCTGTAAACATTTGCAAATATAATGCTGATTTTTGTTATTTGGCTTCTAAATCAGTATTTGTTGGGAGTGTTACTTTAACCTAAACAGTGTAGTTAATTATATTGTCATTGAATTATACCCAACTCTGTTTAATACTATAGCTGCAGCAAATTTACTCATGTTTACGCCGTTTCCTGTCTCTTATTAATAATTTCTTTATAATCTAATTCTTTGCTGAATTCTTTTTATTATAAGATTTGTATCTTTAACATTTTTATTGTTTAGTATTTATATGCTGTATATTTATAAAAATAATAAGGAAGTATTAAAAAATAATGCCTATTTAAGAATTAATTCCTGCTTTCCTCAGCATCATTTAAGGCAACAGATCTAAGCAAAACTTGAAGAAAATTATTATTATTGCTTTTACGTGTGTTTTATAACATATAAGTAATACCATATTTTTAAGCAAAATAACAACTCGAGGGTGACTAAGTAGTTCGATTTACTTTAGCTTATACAGAACAGCGTAATTCAATTCTAAACTTCATAGTCAGTTTGTAATTATTACATCACAGGCAGCTGTCATAGGTCATAGT
Organism: Stegodyphus mimosarum; assembly: GCA_000611955.2. Lineage (NCBI taxonomy): Eukaryota > Metazoa > Arthropoda > Arachnida > Araneae > Eresidae > Stegodyphus > Stegodyphus mimosarum. Next base: position 153,391 of record KK114093.1, read on the forward strand.
TTTAGCCGAGTATATTTAATTTATACCTTGTCAGTTTCAGTTAATCTATTCTACACTAGTTCTGTCAAATTTCGCTAGTCATGGCTGTAAGCATTTAATTGAAGACCGTGAACGCTTTGAGTAAATTGCGTATTGTAATTTACACTTGACTGTCACCAGTTACTTTATTTTAAAACATATAAAGACCAAATAATATGCACATACATTTAGTTATTGTTTATTAAAAAAAGATTAATTTTTACTTAAATTTTTAATTATAAAGAAATTTAAATATCCGAGTTTCACAAAAAGCAATTATTACTGTTTTGTGACACTATACCTCAGAATCTCCAGTTGAGTGAGTTATTTTGTGCTCAAAGTGGATAATGTTTCTTCTTTCCATATTCGGTCTTTTAATGTAGACGTACAGTCAGACGAGAGAGTAAACGTAGACTGCAAAATATATATTTGTTTTTAAATTATCGCAAAGAATATAACGTGAGCTGATTAAAACTGTCCTTGCTTGAATAGAGACTACTCTTGTTTAAATACACCGGTTAAAAAAGGCAAAGAGCCAACTTCAAGAATGCCAGTTTTGAGTTGCTCATACTTAAGTTTTGAATGCCTTCATTCCAGTTATCCTTTATATTTCATTACTGATCATTAAATTTGCTACAACATAAGGGAAAGAAGTTAACATAATATTACTTATTTTATAAATACATAATAAAGGGAGGAATGCATTAATTAAAATTTCCCGTAATTTCGAAGTACAAAAATATTCATAAATCAGCACAGCGAGTATCTGCGTAGTTAGCATTATCAAATTTGTATTTGCACTGCAAGTTCACTTAACACTAACAACAAAAAAGAGCCTCTTGTACAATTTGTAACATGAATACACACCAGTTTTCTTGAGAAGGTCCTCCACAAAGACATCACATCCTTGCGGCGACAGATAGCCCTCTTATGCAGGGCCATATTCATGTAACAATAACCTTTTCTGATGTGAGTAATGAATACAAAGTAATGGCAACAGTGATAGTTCTGAGAAGAGATTATTACCACACGAACAAATAGTTAAAGTCCATAAATATAATTAATTGTGCTATTTATCATCTTTTGCTTAAACTGCCCACCAGCGACCGAGCGGTAAAGACGTTGAACACTGGTAGTTCGGTCCGAGATTCGAATCCCGCGAACGGGCTGGCTGCATGGGCGTTTTCGTGGTTTTCCCCATGTGTAACGTGTGTACGAGCCAGTTTCCCTTAGAAAGTCCTCCACGAAGGCATCCCTTCCTATAGGCAGATAGCCCTCGTGTATTTTGCCATAATTGAATAACCTAACCTAACCTAACCTTTTGCTTAAACTATTGAAAAGTATAGTACACCATCAGCATGTCTACTTCTGTTCATGTTCACATTGACAACTCTAAAGCATTAATAACCACTTCTGTATTGTAATGCTGTAATGGATTTCTTAAAGTCACACGGATTCATATCAGGTAAATATGGAAGTATGGCATGAATTCCGATAACTTCCATCGGAAACTTCGTCGGAGAACCATTAAAGCACTCGCATTATGGAAAGCACTCATACTGTTACGGTAAATGTTGGGATTTGTCACCGGAGACATGTTCAACTTCCTGCGCTCAAGAGAAAGCTATAACAGTTGTTAACGACGCGTAGCATCCTTCTCCATGATAATGCGCGGTATCACAATGCGAAAACTGTAATGGATCCTCTACGGCGATGTCGATGGGATGTACTGAAGCACTCGCAATATTGGCTAGATAAATAAATTTATATACATTTCTAATCCTAAAAATGCTCAGGTTATTATTAGTAATTCAAAATGCAAATCGTTTTTCAATACTTCTTTTCCTGTCAAGCATATCCTTAACGACGACAAGAGTTAAGTTTCTTCCTATGGAAATCTCTTTTGCGCTTGCTGTTTGAGAATCTGAAATCTGCTTTCTATGCAATGCACATTCAGAATTTCTAAGGAGTGTGACAAACTGTAACAGCAAATGAATCATTAGGAAAATAACCAGCTGGATATTATTAGAGACTTCCTGTTTCGGACTAACTTAAAGAAACTCATTTTTAGAGCCAGGGTGTAAGCGATTCGGCCAGGAAGAATGTCCTGAAGGCTAATGGGTCTTTATCCCCTAATGCTTTTATGATGCCGACTTGTTCACGGCTGTTCGCTGCTCTTTTGTGAGAAGAGACGAAGCAGTGGAGCTGAATGGACATGTAGTCAGAGAACTCTGTGGGAAACTCGCTTTTTCCCTTCTGTAAGATATAGCAATGTAACGGTTTACGCTATTCATCCATTATTTAATCACGAATGAATTTGTTGTTGAGTTTTAAATAAATTTTAAAAAGACAATCCTGTCTTGCTATTTTTCCATAAAAGCTCGGAAACGTTACAGCTATAATAATTTGGTGGCAGCGGGTATGATGAAAATCCACGAAGCAGTTTTAGTTTGATCATCGAACGAGAACTCTTGTGCTTAACAAAGAAAGAATACGGACGTCAGTCCGGGTGAAAAAAAAGACCGTCAGGCTCCGAAATTCAACTCCGCGCTTTTCTAAAGAAGATTCCAGACGTCAGTCCGGGAGAAAGAGAGGACCGTCAGGCTCCGAACTTCAGCTCTGTGTTTTTAAGTTCCAGACGTCAGTCCGGGAGAAAGAAAGGACCGTCAGGCTCCGAAAATCAACTCTGTGATTTATAAAGAAGATTCCAGACGTCAGTCCGGGAGAAAGAGAGGACCGTCAGGCTCCGAACTTCAGCTCTGTGTTTTTAAGTTCCAGACGTCAGTCCGGGAGAAAGAAAGGACCGTCAGGCTCCGAAAATCAACTCTGTGATTTATAAAGAAGATTCCAGACGCCAGTCCGGGAGAAAGAGAGGACCGTCAGGCTCCGAACTTCAGCTCTGTGTTTTTAAGTTCCAGACGTCAGTCCGGGAGAAAGAGAGGACCGTCAGGCTCCGAACTTCAGCTCTGTGTTTTTAAGTTCCAGACATCAGTCCGGGAGAACGAAAGGACCGTCAGGCTCCGAAAATCAACTTTGTGATTTATAAAGAAGATTCCAGACGCCAGTCCGGAAGAAAGAAAGGACCGTCAGGCTCCGAAATTCAGCTTTGTGTTTTTCTAAAGAAGATTCCAGACGTCAGTCCGGCTGAAAGAGAGGACCACCAGGATCCGAAATTCAATTCGCTTGAAGTTTAGTGGGACAGCCATTGTCCGAAGATTTTCAGCATCTTTAAGTTGTAGGACTATCAGTGTCCGGAAAGTGTAGTGTGGTGATATACGTTTGTGTGGTAATTTAGTGCATGTGCCTTCAGCGTCCAATAAAAGAATTAAGTTGTGAGATTCAACACTTTCATGTTCCAGGCTTCAATCAGAATTTCAACTCTACAGTCCAGGCGGGTAAGTACCTTGGATTTTTTATATTGAGGCAGTGAGGTTTATTAAATATAGTATTTCTATTGTGTCATTTATGTCACTTCAGGTAAATGTTTTCTAACAAATATTGGTTTCGTTGAAGCTTGCAAATGCGTTGATTGATATTTATGTTTCAGATAAGAAAATATATTTAAGAATTTAGGAATAAATTTAGAATTTTGAATTCAGAAATTATAATTAAATAATATCTTAAGAATTTGAAGTTGTATTAATAGAGTGAATTGTTGTGAGTTTTGCTACTATTATGCTTCTATAATTGAAGAGTAAAATTGTAATATTTCTAAAGATTCTATCTTTTAAAGGGTATTCTGAATTATCAATTGTAAGTCGTCTTGAACGTTATAATTATTAGAAGTAAATGTAAACTGTTATGGTATGTAAGAATTATAAGTTTGTAAGAATGTATTTCATGTAAGAAATATAAGTACGTAAGAATTATAATTCCAAAAATTTTCAGTTCATTGTGTTAAAAATGAAGATAAGTAAATCTTGGTAGCTTAAAATTAAACTGTTGTTTATTTGATTTTCAGTACAGAATATGAATTATCATTTTGTGTAAGAATTATGAGAAGTGAAAATTTTCAGTTGAAAGTGTTAACAGAAAGTTTAGAAATCACTAATATCTTACGTTCAAACTGTGGTTGTATTGATATTTATGAGTATTTATACGTTTATTTTAATTTACTTTTGAATGCATACCTTAATATACTATGAAAGTTTTGATGATCTGAATGTGAATATTGTATTATCTAAAGCATATTGTATTATCTTAAATTCTCAATTTAACTAATTGCAACTGAGTGCATCCTGTTCACAGTATAGTGTAAATTGTCTTGAATGTATGTTTAGAATACCAGAAATTGTTCTGAAAAAAATTAAGAGTTAAATACTGAGCCTCAGAATTGTAAATTTTAGTTGTATATCAAATTTATATATATAAAGAGAGATTCATTAGATTTAGAGTATAAGTTGAGGGTATATCATGGCATTCTTAGCAAAAGCTAGAAAAGAGGACCTTAAATCCTTGGCTGAAGAGTTAGGGGAAAAGGTTGGACCCCAGCTTAGGATATTAGATTTAAGACAGCTGATTATGGGAAATGAAGCCTACGAGGAGGAACTAATTAAAAGTCTGTTGGAAAATATCACGTCAGTGAGACTTGAGAAAGAAGAGAGGCAAGAAAGAATTAGGAGAGAAGACGAAGAGAGGCAAGATAGAATTAGGAGAGAAGAAAGAGAATTCGAGATAACCAAAATGAAATTGCAGGCCGCTAAAGGTAAGGATCTAATTGATGGGAATGAAGAAAGTATGCCTAGAAGAAACCATTTTGAACTTCAAAAAATGATCCAAAAATTTGATCCCGAAGAGAATGATGTTAGTTTGTACCTAGTCATGTTTGAGCGCCAAGCAAAGAGGGCGAATCTAAACCAATCAGAATGGGTTTCTGTTTTATTAACACTTTTGCCAACAGAGATAGTTCAGCTGATTATGCGAGAGCCAGAAGAACAGGCTTATGACTATGCTTACATAAAAGGGATACTTCTTAAAAGGTTTAAACTGAGCCCAGAAAAATTTAGAATCAAATTCTCGCAAACCCAAAAAAACGCTCAAACCACTTGGAGGGATTTCGCATTTGAATTAAGAAATTATTTTGAAGAATGGATCTCGGGCTTGGAAATTAATGATTTTGAACTTTTAAAAGACCTGATGATAACGGATCAAATGAAGCGTCGCGTAAATTTCGAAGTGCGCCAGCATTTTATTGATGAATGGTCCAAGATAACGTCCCCAAATAAATTAGCCGAGTTGTTAGAAGATTATGAAAACGTACGTGAATACCGGAAAAAGGTCTCTCCAGTTCATGGTTCGGAGTCGCAAAAGAGAAATAAAAATCAGCCTAATTTCAGAGATTCGCCAAGGTATAAACAGGCTGGGGAAAAAGTTTCGAAAAAAACAGAAACTTTTCGAAATCAAGATGAGCGTCATTTTGAAGTACGTAAACCTCTTAAGTGCTATACTTGTGGCTCAATCGATCACTTGAGGCCGCAGTGTCCGAAAGCTCAGAAAGACTTTAAATCTACGGCTGTTGTTAACAGGGTACAAGAGAATGAAGAAGATTATTTAGCGCCATACACTACAATGGCTAAGGTTAACGGGTTCGATCTTCCTGTATTACGGGATTCTGGAGCATCCATTGATGTGATCTGTAAAAAATACATTACCCCTTCAATGTTAACAGGAGAAACTGTTTGGGTAAAACAACCGTTCGATGAATCACCTATATGTCTTCCCCTAGCACATGTTGAAATAGAAGCAGAATTTGGACGAATATTAACAAAGGCCGCAGTCATACGAAATGAGCTTGATCAAGGACGTTATATATTAGGGAATCGGACGGCTGCAAAATTAGGAAAAAATCAAAATAAGGAATACTTTTTCCAAGTTAACGCAGTGGAAACGCGGGCTCAGAAACGTCGACAAATGATCAATAGCGAAGAGAAAGGCCTTCAAGCAGCAAAAGAAAGGGGTGAGCATACGAATATTGTACGCCTACCGAGTTTTCCCTCCCTCGGAACGATTATACTTCCCAGGGGACGGAACAAGAAGAACAGGAAGACAGAAAGTCGCTCCTGCCCGTTTCGGAGTTCAATGACCTACCTCCTCTACTTTCAATAAGCAAGACTAAATTCCTTCAATTACAGCAACAGAGTGAAGATTTAAAGCCGCTTTTTGACATAGCGACAAGAGACTCTCAAAATAACTCTTCGACAAATATTTACAAGATAGAAAAGGGGCTGCTGTATAAGTGTCAAGAAGATCGTTTAGGAAATGTACGGAAATTATTGGTCATTCCTGAAACTTGTCGGGAGAAGATATTGAGTTTATGTCATGAACAAGTGTCCGGACATTTGGGCGTAACTAAATCCAAAGATAATCTAGCTAGATATTTTTTTTGGCCCAAATGTTATCAAGATATGTAAACTTATATTCGAACTTGTGATCCTTGCCAAAGAGCCGGATCTTTTAAAAGGAAAATCAGTAAAGGGTGATATCCTGTGGAATGCTGAGAGCGAAAGGGCTTTCACGGAATTAAAAGAGAAATTAACAAGTTACCCAGTTTTATATGCACCCGATTTTACTCTTCCCTTTATTCTACAAACCGACGCATCTGATTATGGTATGGGAGTTGTATTAACACAGCTCACTAGTAACGGAGAAGAACATCCCATTATATTTCTGAGCAAGAAATTCTCCGAGGTAGAGAAAAAGTACTGCACCACTGAAAAGGAATGCGCCAGCATAGTGTTTGGTATAAAGAAACTTCACTATTATCTAGACGGGCAAGACTTTATTGTGCAAACTGATCATAATCCTCTAACTTGGTTACGAACTAATGCCAGTAATAATCCTCGCTTAATGCGTTGGGCTCTGGCTCTTCAGCCATACAATTTCACAATTATTCATCGTTCGGGGAAACTCAATAAAAATGCTGATGCTCTAAGCCGAAAAACTTGATATTATATTGATTTTATATTTTTTACTGTCTTGTATGGTTCTTCTGTAAATCTATATAAGTAAAAGAATGCATATTGTGTAATATTTGTCTAAAAAGGGGTAAGCTCTGTTTTGTCTGAATGTAATTAGTCATTAGTATTTTTTGTACACTAAGTATGTTATATTATTTGTACACTGCCCTCAATATAATTTCATGTTTAATCCATGGTACTTACACCTGTTTGATGTAAAAATGTGTGTTTACTATAATTTATTTTATTAACAATATGGTGAACTCTAATGGTGGTAATTATGGTCCAGAAGACCCCCCCCCGGGGAGGGAAGGAAGCTGTGACAAACTGTAACAGCAAATGAATCATTAGGAAAATAACCAGCTGGATATTATTAGAGACTTCCTGTTTCGGACTAACTTAAAGAAACTCATTTTTAGAGCCAGGGTGTAAGCGATTCGGCCAGGAAGAATGTCCTGAAGGCTAATGGGTCTTTATCCCCTAATGCTTTTATGATGCCGACTTGTTCACGGCTGTTCGCTGCTCTTTTGTGAGAAGAGACGAAGCAGTGGAGCTGAATGGACATGTAGTCAGAGAACTCTGTGGGAAACTCGCTTTTTCCCTTCTGTAAGATATAGCAATGTAACGGTTTACGCTATTCATCCATTATTTAATCACGAATGAATTTGTTGTTGGGTTTTAAATAAATTTTAAAAAGACAATCCTGTCTTGCTATTTTTCCATAAAAGCTCGGAAACGTTACAGGAGCAACTTTTATGTTTAAATTTATAAAACTGAAACAATGTCTTAAAATAGGGTTCACATTAATAATTGTTTGACAGATTTGAAAATAAATGATCTGGAATTTGAAACGAATAGTCGAACAGAATAAAAGCATGTATATTTTGAAAAGCCGAAACTTTTGGAACAATAATTAATAATAATATTAATAGAGATTGACGTTTCGTAAAATGGTTTATACACTGAGGTTATTTAAAGTGTGACAGTATAAAGGAGGCTTGCAACAAACGTTAAATTTGCGGAAACATTACTACATTTGCGTTAATGATCAGTACACCAGCGCATGCGCACAAAGCCAATTACGTTGTGTATAAATGGGTAGACTGTAAAAACAGTTTTTGATTTTGAAATCGCATTTTAACGCTGGTGGTTTGTATAACGGTTGTATTATGGCTCATGTAAGAAGGAGAATCTATTAGCACGTGACGGAATTCGACGGCGGCAGGATTGTGACCCATCGAGTTTATCATTTCGCGACACTGGTGCTCATGTCGGTCCGAACCCCATGACTATTAGGCGAAAATGGAAACGATGGATCCGGGAGCGCTATACTGAGCACCAAACAGGACCTCAGCGACCCCAGCCGACTAAAGACACAGAGACTCGACTTTCTGAATGGTACAATAACGTCACTTACCATGAATAAGTAACTTGGGTTAAGTGAAGGACAAGTGTCCGCATGGGCAGGGCGAAGTCTGAAGCACCATGGGCTGTGAGTACGGTGACCATTGCTGCGGCTTCTCTAGAAGTTGCCGCAAAAACAGAAGCGCCTACAGCGAACTGCGACATTGGACACAAAATTAGCACTAAATCTTCTTTTCAGACGAACCCAGTTCTGGATATATCATCATGATAGATGTACCCATGTGTGGAGACAACAAGAAGAATGAGCGCTGCTAGCTTGCATTTGTCATCGTTATACGAGCCCAAGACTTTGAGTCTTAGTTTGGAGTGCACTTAGCACCTTTCATTTGCACAGTCGGTAATATGCACAGCCTCTCTAATGTATTAAGGCCTGCGGCTATTTCTGTCTTCGAAACCTGTTTGACGCCATCTTTTAACAACATATTGTAGGATCGCATGTTGCCTCTGATGTTCTGACGTTCCTCGATGCAAAGGAAGTTCGACTGTTGCTTTGGCCAGCAAGTTCTCCAGATGTCTCCTTCATTGAAAACTCCTGATAATGGGTTGCTGAGAGACTGGCACGCCTCCATATGATAGTCACTGCGACTAATGAACTCTGCATAGAATAGAAACAACATGGAATGAGGTATTCGTAACTATCATACAAGCTCAGTTAAACTCTATGCCCAGTCGGATTACAATCGTTGTTGCCAACAGAGCTGACAGCACTGCAGGCTGTGTACCGCAAAACGTTACCAGACTTCCATAAACAAACAAACAGTTTAGGATAAACAGTTGTGACTTTTCTCTCACAGAATATCTGAATGCACCGACAATTAGTGATTTACAAAGCAGATTGTAAATTACTTTGAAATTGTTATCTTATTGAAATCTGGCCTCTTTAATTTTTTATGCATTATTACGATAGATAATCAACATGCTTTGCGTAAACTGATCACTCCATTAATAAAGTCTGTAATTTAGTGCTTGTTTAAAATTGCTTTGTTTTTTCCGAGAGAAACTATAATAAGTCCATACATTAGAGAATTTTAACAATTTAAGTCACTCTTAGCTATGATCCATTAAAAAAACTCATTGCTTTCTTTTACAATATTTTACCTAACTTAGCTCTTGAAATGTAGCAAACAACAAACTGAAAGGTTGCATTAACTGTTAAAATGCAAAGACACTACCTCTAAATTTTCCTTTTTTCTATTAGCAATAGATCATATTCCAAATTGATATATATTGATAACATGCCTTTATAAATGTTCAACAAGTGTTTTTTACTTCCTGCTTAGTATACTTTCTATCAGTCAAACGCGAAAGAACTTCAGAATTCCTTATTTACCTAGACCGCTTAACAAATGTTTAAGTTGATCTTTCTAGGATTGATTTTTAATTCTAGATCTTTGTTACAATGATCTTTTCCAATTACGCACCTCTCCAAACCCTTCTTCGAGTTTTCGAGCAGATACTGCAGATTATATTTCCACGATCGACAAGCATTTTACTAGCAGGTAAGCCTTCAATGTCAGAAGTGGAGTATAAATTCAAAAATTTCCCGTGGATGAAAACTTGGTCTATATGGCAGGCGACAAAAATATTCAGTTATATTTGTTCATATACTGTATCACAATATTTCCCGTACCTTGTCCCATTAAAGGTTTCAAGAACATATGCGCATTCCCAGCTGGCCTTTTACTTTAAGTTTGATTTGGTAATGGCATCAAACCTGTCAGATTATAATTCTGTTTTATTACTACTTGGAAACTGTTCTACAACTATTCTGCTCGGAAATACCTGTTGTTAAAGCATCATCATATATTCTTCATTGACCACAGATAGTCTGAACTCTGTAAAGTTCATAAGTCATTAAACGTTTAAAACGAAGCAGTGTTTTCTCACCATACACTTCTAATTCATTACATATTTTCCTACTGTCATATTAGTTGTTCAAAATCAGAATTTTATGGTTGCACATTACTTGCTGCGAGTAACAATCCAATAAAGTAAGCTCTGAGCAACAAAACGTGCAGTAAGATTTACGTTTACTTCCATTTTTTGTCATTTACAAGGAAATCACGATATCTTACTACCATCTAGCGGGCTATATGACAAACAGGGTGTGTGTTTAAAAACATAATTCTAGTTAATGAAGATAAAATAAAATTGTAATGAAAGAACACAGCAATCTTTATAGAAAAGCTCTCATGACGTATCACAATATTAAACAAGAATGTTTACGAAATGAAAGCACAGTAACTCCTATCTAAAAGTAAAAGCATAAATTAAATATCGTTACACTCTGACGACGTAATTTGCTTTTTGACTATTTAGTTCAAAGCATTAAAGAAGCAAGAACGCAAATGAAAAATATTTATATATTTATAAATTTACGAATATATGTTTATAATAGTTATAATAGTCACAGAGGGACAAAATGGCAATCATGTGGTTGGTTTGGAAAAGACCGCAGCCACAGAAACTTCGATTTGAGCAATATCGAGTAAAAACAATGTTGGCGATCGTTTTTGATTGGAAAAAGATAATTCATAAGAAATTTCACTTTCGGGACAGATTATAATCTCTATAGTTTGTAGTGACATAATAGATAGACTTCTGTAGATAATGTAACAAGTTAAACCTGAAAACGTGCAGTCTCACAACTGACTTCTACTGATCGACGCTGCACTATTTTGTAACTATATTCTGATCAACAAATGTCCATCAAAGAAAGGTGTAGCAATTCAAAAGATCTGGCACCTTCAGACTATTTTTTCTTCCCTTTCCCTAAAGTGAAGTATTAACACAGAGATTGTTATTTTAAAAGCACTAAAAAGGCTCTGAAAACAGCAATTCAAATATAAATTCTAACGGTATTCCAAAAGACGAATTATCTGAAGGAATAAAGCAGCTCTGTGAAATGCAGATCTTTGTGTATAGGTACAAGGATTGTGAGCTGAAGGCTAAAAAGTAAAAAAGTTGAATTTTTTAGGTTTCGTTTTTGAAAGAACTTCATCCTAAGACTGCACTGTGTATATCAATAAGTCAAAATGTTTAAATTTTCTTGTACTTGATACAACTAAGGTGATACCCTTCGAACTACCGCCGTATTAGGCGGAAAGTTTGGGTGATGTCCATCGAAATCCTCAAAAGAGGGATTAAGCAATTCGTTTGCTGCGCTATGGGAGTCTCAAGCCCGAAACAAAGACTTTTTGAAATGATCTCTCTCTTTAAACCACGAAGACCGAACCGGCACATTGGGCAGTCGTCAATTCTCTTGTATGTGAAGACCACAGAAGGGGGAGGCATCTGTGTTCTTGGCTGGCACGCTTTTTATTCGTATCGCCAATGCTACGACCGTTCGGGACAGAAAAGGTTGCTCTTTCTGGCAGTAGTTTGTGTTATGTGCCCTCAAAGCTACTTTCATTGTATTTATTAAGCCAGTGTTTACAACCCAGAGGATCACTGTGTACATGCTGTTCAGTAAGCTTCTGCTCTATATATAATCCGTTAAGTAAAGATAAAAGAGATTCAGAGGAATATGTGAGTTGGCACATTACCGCTCAGTCAGCTGAAATACTAATATAATCACTGAATTATTCCTAAAAAAATAATGCAGGTATATCACACCGTGAGCATCTCCTTTCAAATTGATTTAATATGCATTCTTTGGAGATATTAATGTGAAGAAGAAAAATGAGAGAGAAAAGGATTAAATAACTTCGTAGATTCATCAGGTTTGTTTCGGATTAGAAAACATGTTTGATGTTGATGTTACGTTGATGTTACGCTGGCCTGGATTCGGGCTCCCGTCCTTTCGACTTCTAGCCAGATTTCCTTCCAATCATCCAACGAGGGCATGCGACTAGGAAGAAGTCAACCTAGAAGGCGATTAGTGAAAATGAGGACAGAGGGGCGCCAGATCTAACGGGTAACATTTTAGTCTCATAGCCACTTAGTCATATGCCACTTATAGAATCAATGGTTTATTTCAGACTAGGATAAATCAACGACGCCCTCGTCAACATCCTAACACCAGATCTTCCAACTGGACGTACTTCCAGTTCCACAAGACAATGGATGAAAAAGGAAAACATAACTTGTAATTCGGTCATTTGAATAAGACGAAGCCCTCAAGAGGTATCTATTTAAGAGGATTCCTTCGAGGAAAGCTTTTATAAGAAAACGTGACTCGCATTCACGTAGAACATGGAGAAAACCACAACTGATTATCCCAAAATTTCAAGTTGTAAAAAAAATTGAAAACTTTCAGATTTTGTATTACTCTCAAAGGAGCGCTTTTTAACGCTTTGTGTGTTACTTTTATTTATTAAATTTCTTGCTCTTCCCACTTAAACCACATAAAATTCAATTTAGCAGCAATGTCACAAAATATATAAAACCAGCATATCTTTAGAATTTTCGATAGACAGTTTCGGGCGCTGGAGATAAATTTGTGTTTTTTCTGTGCAGTGTTGCCCTTACTCGCTTTGGAATCGTTGAATTTGTTAATAAAAAATTCGTTAAGTTTTACAAAATGTGAAACAGATAATAAAACAAGTTCAAAGTTCAAATTTCGAGCTTCCAAGAGCCTATGCTCGGGTGGAAGATTACGTTATTCAAAATTTCATGGCTGTAGGTACCGTCGTTTTCTCACAAGGAGAGAAACATACCTACCTTCATGCACATTCCCCTTCATTTATTTTTTAGTAATGCAGGACGTTAATATTTGGTAGCAAGAATTTGAAAAGCGATTCAGCCTTTTACAGTGATTTAACGCAAAATCTCGTTTCGAAACTAATAGCCCTTCTGAGCTAACGCTCCAAAACTCTCAGAGGGAAGAGTAAACATAAAAGTAAAGAACTTAATGAAATGAGATTTCGTTGGTAGAGCAAATGCATCACAAAATCTATTTGCGTATTTGTAAATGAAATTTTAGATTTATCATAAATAAAATATAGCTGGAGAAAAAGTAAATCAAAAGATTCAAACCCAAACAGAATTAGACCAAAGTAAATCATAAATCCTCAAACATAGTACAAAAATGGATAAAGAATCAAGGAAAATAATTTGAAGTGCAACCCAGAGAAATTATTAATGAGGTGAAAAATGTGGTGGGAAACGAAATTTTGAAATTTTACCCTCTGAAGACAAAATGCTCATCGTATTTTTAATTTCATTTACGAAACTTTTGATCCATTTTTTACAAGTGGAAAAAATGTCATTAAATTACTCCTTAATTTTATGTTTGCAAAGAATTATCCCATTTTTATGAGCTTTCTTTACTATAAGTAGTTAGTATAACCGATTTGTTACTTTAAAATAGTCACTTAACGGCCATTTTCCCAATCCATGACTAATAACTATGGGAACGGCTGCTGAGAGAAAAAGTTAAATCCTCTAATTTTCTAAAACCCCTTAATTCGCTGAAGAGGAATTACATTCACAAATGACGAGAGGATTGTTACGATCTTGGAGTAACTACAGCAAAAGTAACAAACTATAGTAACAGGAAGTAACAGATTCACGATTGGAAATAATAGACTATGGCAATCGGAAGATCCTTGATTCAAATCCCAGAGAGAACGTGTTGTCCCAAAATGAACTCCTTAGGTATTTTTGATTAGACTATTTTCCTCTTGTAGTTTCAAAATAGTACTTGCTCACACTTAGCTGCGACGCGACGTTCTAGGATTAATTGCCCTCAATACGCTTTCCCGAAGCTTCTCTTATAATTCTTGATGCAGCTAATTGCCTTAGTTAATTCTAAAAAATGGTACAAAATACTATCCAATAATAGTTCGCCATTTAATTTGAAAATTACTGAAATTAGTCCTATTAACGTCCTCTATAATAAAAACAATTATGTAAGCATCACAGTTTGAAAACTTTTTCTTCTCTTTTTTTCTTTTCCTTTTTTTTTAAGTCCCATCA
>KK114093.1:167742-203393 GCA_000611955.2 Stegodyphus mimosarum
ATTAGGCAGGCCCCCATGTACTTCAGTATGTTTTAAACAATGCAACCCAATCCTTTTTCTTAACTAATTTCTTCCTTCTCAACCTTATGGTGATTGATATCTATCACGATATAGTATAAAGTTGATCGCATCAGCAATGTACAAGTTTAAAAAAATTAAGAATTAAATTAACATTATATATTGTAAATTATTTCCTTAGTTTAGAGTTTCTGCAGATTCATATGCACAGATTTAAGAAACGTAACTATATTTTAATTAGCTTAAATGTTATTTGTTTACACTTATCTGCAATTAGAAAATTATTTTTTAAAAAGGTTTCCAAATATGATATGACGAAGGAAATAAGAAATCGCAATGCACAATGAATAATATATACTTACATTTTTTCAGCTGATAAATTTTGTTATAAGATAGATCTAAAATTTATCAACTGCAAAAAAAGACGTTACGTTGTACAAATTCTGCTGCATTTTTGAGTTTTACTTTTATTGCATTCATTTCATACATATCATCTAATAATGTACCAGAAACATGTAGAAATAACATTTGAAATGCATTTCGATAAAATGATTTCGGCTGTATAAACATCAGAACATCTTCTACGAATGAAGCTTACCATTGTTAGAAAATCAGTTTACTTTGAACAGCCTTAACTCCAATATACTCTTGTCTGTTGTATTCGATACACTCAGCTGGAAATCCTGAAGACCTTTCGCTTTTCCTTTCAGAAAGCTTTCAAATGTATTGTATCTGAAATATCTTCTTGAATTATTTTTAAAATACATCCTCTTCGAAAATTGAAGGTTTCTAAGATCAGCATGAAATATTGTTGCTGTGCTTTGTGTTCATTGTAACGTTTACTCCGTAATATTATCAGTTTTGATGCTCTTCCGGATATTCAGTTTTTTTTTTCTTTCGCAAGCTTTCCTTTCTATATCATATGAAATGAAACCTGCAGTTAAGGAATATGGATATTGAACATTTTATTTGATCTAAGGTATGTAGTGAATTATTCAGTATTTGAAGATTAGCAATTTCTTGGTATCAAAAGGCGAAGGAACTGCGCACTGACTTCAACAACTTAAAACAGAAATAAAACCCTAGAATAATTTCGCTCTGCAATACATTTTAACGGAATGCTTTTTACTACACAGTCCAGTCACATTAATGTGACCATCTGTCAAAAGCCAGAATAACCACCTTTCGCAGAGCGGACTGCTGCGAGACGTGCAGGAAGAGAGTCACATAGGTCCCTGAAGGTGTTCTCTGGGATGTTGAGCCATGCCGACTCTAATGCCGTGGCCAGCTGCGCTAGATTACGCGGTTGAGGATCCATGGCGCGAACAACTCGATCGAGATGGTCCCACAGATGCTCGATTGGGTTTAAGTCAGGTGAGTTTGCTGGCCAGGGGAGGACGGTAAACTCATCCTGGTGCTCTTCGAACCACGCACTTACACTGGCAGCAGTATGGCACCTCGCATTGTCCTGCTGGAAGATGCCATCATCCTGAGGAAAAACAATGCGCATGTAGGGGTGAACATGGTCCGCAAGGACAGATGCGTACTTGTATTGATCCATTGTGCCTTCCACAATGATCAGTGAACCTAGAGAATGCCAGGAAAACATTCCCCAGACCATAATGCTCCCGCCTCCAGCTTGGACCGTTCCGGCAATGGTTGCAGGGTGGTTCCTTTCAGAGGTTTCACGCCTTATACGCCAACGTCCATCTGTCCGATGGAGCATAAAACGCGATTCATCCGAAAACGCAACCTGTCGCCACTCAGTGGACGTCCAGCTGCTGTACTGGCGTGCAAATTCTAGCCTTCGCCGTCGATGAACAGCAGTCAGCATAGGTGCACGAACCAGGCGTCTGCTTCGGAGGCCCAGACGCAGCAATGTTCGCTGAATAGTACTTTGGGAGACACTTTTGGTAGCCCCTTGGTTCATTTTGGTGGTCAGTTGCTCAACGGTAGCCCGTCTATCTACCCGAACGCATCTCCGCAACCGTCGTTCGCCTCTGTCATCTATGGCCCGTGGTGCACCACATTTGCCACGTCGCTGATTTTGGACAGTCCCATTTTGCCATGCACGGTACACTTTTACCACGGCGGCACGCGAACAGTTCACAAACTCAGCCGTTTCGGAAATGCTTCCACCCTTGGCCCGAAAGCCAATGATCATTCACTTTTGGAAGTCGGATAAATCGCTTCGTTTCTGCATTACGCCAACGATTGAAATGTTTTCCGAAGCCCTCACACACCCTTTATATACGCTCAACTGCACTGTGCTGCCACCTGCCTTCTGTGATTGGTTATTTAACTCTGACATGGAAAGTACGTGGTGGTCACATTAATGTGACTGGACTGTGTATTTTGATTATTCGATTCATTAAGCAATGCATGAATTGAACACAATAATTATCTGTGCTAAAGAAAAGTAAAATTCTGCCTTTAATATTAATTTTCGATAGTCAACATTACAACAGCTAACTCAGTATCAACACTTCTTATATTAAAGAGCTATATGAATGAGAAGCATAATTAAGAAGTTAAATAGCCTCAAGAACAAATTCTCTGGTTTGTTTAATTCATTATTCGTTTCTCCTGGCTGACATACCGGCGGATATTTCTAACCGATTTCTTACCTAACTGATCTAAATATTACAAGTCGCATATGTTATACATATTTTAAATTATATGAAGTTATATTAATAAAAATTAAGACAAGTATTTTAAATCATTAAAATAGTCGATATTTAATTCTTTTATTTATTTGTTTAAAAATATTTTTAGTCCAAAGGGATTTAGTCCCGAAGGACTATTACTTTCGTTTTGCGATTTTGCGTTGAATCACTCTGAATGCCCGTTTCACTTTTCAAATTGTTGCCACTAAATGTTATCGCTCTGCATTAAATTTTAAAAAATGAAAATTCTGCATAAATGTATGCATGTTTCTCGCATTGTGATAAAACCTAGAGCCATCGAATTTTGAATGACGTAATCCTACTGCGAATATGGGCATCTGGAAGCCCTAATTTTGAATTTGAAATTTGCTTTATTATCGATTTTATGTTTTGTAACATTTCAACGAATTTCTGATTAACAAACTAAATGATTTCAAAGCGAGCAATGGCAACACTGTACGGAAAAAGAAAAACATTTTTATCTCCAGCGCACGAGACTTACGGAAATTCTAAAGATATGTTCATTTTAAAATGATTTTGCGATATTGATTTTGAACTGAATTTTATGGTTTGAGTACGTAGTACATGATATTTAATAAAAAAAGGTAGCACACGAAACGTTAAAAAAACGCGCCTTTGGACGTAATTTAAAATCTGAAATCTTTCAGATTTTTTTTATAATAATTAAGTACTTTTATTGCTGTTACAGTGCTCAGTTTCTCAAACAACATAATTAAAATTTGAAAGATTAACTTTGAAAGATTCTTTTGTGCTTAAACGGTAACATTCTGAAAACTTGGTTATTTGCAACGAAGCACTGATGGAAAATTAATGATTGACTTATATTTTATGGAATCACTTAACAATAGTGTCAATGATAAATGCTGCAAAGACACTGTAGGTGTTTATTTTAATTTCCTAACAGTTATTTTAAATTTTAAACAACTTCCTATATTTTCTTGTTTCCCACCCTCATTCTGCGAGAATGAGAGATCGCGTTTTATGTAAATGACTTAGAATCAGTATTTTATGGGACGTCTTTGTCACTTCCGTAGAAGAGCTCAAATGTTCTCAGTACAGCGCGTTCTGCCTTCTGGCCACGTCGTTACTTTACGCCAAATCGAACTGCATTTGCCCTTATTGCTACGCCTGTTAGTATTCGGCGGTGAGGTTTAATTAAGGGTCAACTTAGTTATTTATGTTCAGCTTCTGCTAAATTTTAGTTAGTTAGTTAAGTTTCTGTTTTCAGCTTTAAATTAAATCCCAAGTGCAGGGCTTTCCTGTAACTGTAAATATTCAGGGTCAACTGTATATATTCTGGAGTCAAATAAAATAAAAGAGTATTTTAACACTTCTTTGGAGTCGCTCTTGCAGTTTTAGGAAGTCAGTTATTATTCGCTATACTCTTCTCAAATATTCTAGTTTCTAATTACAATCAATATAACTAGAATCTTATAACACAATGACCTCATTCTGCAATGATGCTGTGCTCTTACAAACCTTCTCTAGGATTCAAACATGGGCTCGAGGTGGGCCACCACCATGAGAAAAGGGCAGGGTTGTAGTTATATATAACACTTTTAAGATTTTAAAACCATATTAGTGCTAGCTAAGAACAAGCTAAAGCAAATGAATGATTGTAAATTCGATATTAATTATGTATCATTTAATACCAACAATTCTGATTTAACTTGAAGATGTTACGCATTTTGTTGAAGCAATATTTCGTACGGTTTTGTCTTAAATAATACTTTCCTTTTGTTTTCATTTTATTTTTGATCCATTCTTTCCAAAAATGTCGTACGGATGGGATGGAAATCGCCCTCAAACTCCTAATCCTTTAACGTACGATCATGCATTATATGATGAATAATGTTTGTTTTATTAGTTTTGAAATACAATGTAGTTCAATACTAACGTTAACTGTAATTTTGAATGCCCTGCAAGCAACTATAACTTACTAAATGTTTATTTCTTAGAGCAGTTTACGTTTTATTTAAACTATATGTTATAAAGTTAAGGTGATGGTAAATTTTTAATTGATTTATAATTTTTTTAAATATTCAAGAGGTATATATGTTGCTTTTCATAAGCCTAAAACTATTTTTTTATTAACTAGCATTCTTGGATTTGCGGTAATACTGTCGTATAAACTTCCTGGTAGTACCAGTCATTACTTCTGATATTTTGGATTTAATTACTATTAACAATTAAATAATAACTTAAATTTCAGTGCATCTAAAATGTATAATGTAAAGAAACTGCTCATTATTCGGAAAAGATATAAAATTGAAATTAATGTTTCTTGGAATTGCATTTTAACGCTTAATGGGATAACTGAATGGAATTTTTTTTCACTTTCTAGCATTTTATTTTTCTCTTCGTAAAAGGATTTGTGCATTAAGAAATCAGTTTTATAATAATTATTTAAAAAAAGCAAATCAACTTATTTTCTGAATGTTATTTGATAAGTGAAATAATATCAACAAAAAAGAACGAAGTTTAGCCCCCTCCCCTCCAAAAAAAAAAAAGAGAAAGGAAAAAAATTGTTTTCACATTATCGTACTAATTCAGCTCAAATTTGCAATAACTCTCAAAAAGCTCACTGATTATTTTTATCCACAAAAAAATTAAATCCATATTATCTTCCTAATTCTTTGTACACTTCACTGTAGAGTAAACATTAAATAATGGGTGAAAAGTAATAAATAGACTCTTGCATGGCCAAAAGTCAAGCCGAAACGGAAGGCAGTACGTGTTTTGCTACACGCAAATATGACATAGAAAAGAAACATTTTGCTCTCACCTTTTAGTCACGAATTCCTTTATTGAAATAAACCACTTTCTGCTTATGAAAATGGCAAATTTTATTCTTTCTGAAAGCTGAAACTAATGGTGACGCACTTTTCAACAAAATTGTTTTGTTTTAGTTGTCCTTACATGACACAAACAAGCGAAATTTGGTAATAATACATGAACTGAACATTTTTAATGGTTGTTGTTAAGTTAAAAGTCAAGAGTTCTTTTTATATTGTAAATTGTAGAGGTAAATATTTTCAAAATTTTTGCATACTTTACATATATTTCACAAGTTATTTTCCATGATGTATATTAAAATGCTTATATTTTTAAGCTGAAAAATTCAGCTAATATGCAATATTCTTTTGTCATATAATAATTATTTTGTATTTCTGTAATGGCAACATTTTATCCTCATGTGGAATATCAAAGAATGACATTTCGTCTTCTGCAGGTGTACTGGGTGAGATTTGTCGATCTTCTATTAACATATCTGCACTGAAGCTTTGCCTAAAACATGCATTACAAAGTTAAGAAATTATGCGAAACATGCTTTAAGACGTAACTTTCGTAGATCAATGTTTTTTTAGAATCACTGCAAGTTTTAAAAGCGTATTAATTTCTGTTTTATAACATTATAATGATATGAAACAAAATCATGTTGTTTCTATAAAGCTTCTACATTTGCACTGAATATTGCATTATGTTGTCTTGAATACTCGGAGAACTTCGAAATATATTTATACGTTGTTGCTTATTCTGAGCCACGGCGCTAACCGCACGGCCTTATGAATGCTTATTAAATAAGTGTAACTGGTGTTGTCGATAATCATAGACCTTGAGCACTAGTGGTGATATTACGACTTTTCAGAACTCCAACTTAGTTTCATTGACAGCACTTTTAGAAATAGAATTCTATTTTTTCTTATCCTTCTTTCTCAACCAACAGCCTCATCAGAGGATTCAGTATTGTCACCATTCTATATACGTACTTACCTTATAAGTGTTAGTATCCTCTCCGATACCAGACATCAGCGATTCGATATAGGTGCTGCCAACTTTGGCCAAAATATCGAACACATTTAACATTTTTTTACGAAAATTCGGCAAATCAAATAAAACGTATTTAAGTGGTGGTAATACTTAAAACAATTTCACATTTTATTTTAGTTGGGCTCATGTGGATAAACGTTTATAGCATATTAGCATTTTAAAAATATTAATGTTGGAATTTTGCTGTATTCCTATTTGCTGCGAAATTGATCTCACGAGATCTAAAATAAGCACGATAAACGTAGGTGACATATCAAGTTGACGATGTATGTTCTACAAAGATTACAGCCGAAAACATCCCGGACGAAAACGTCGCGGAGAAAGCAACGCAAAGCGAAAACGTCATGCTACGAAACATCGTGGGAGAAAAGAAAGCAAAGAGAAAATATCGCGGTTCCAAAACATCGTGATATAAAATATAGTGGTCGAAAATAAAGCGGTTCTAAAACTTCGCAATTTAAAAACGTCGTCATCGAAAATATCGTGGTAAAAAATAAAGTACCTACAAATCATCGCACGACGACAATATCGCAGACATGCGTTTTTAAGGTTTTAAAGGTTGTAAATGCATTTTTGCATAATGATATTAGAGCCCAAGAAGGACAGGGGTTGAAAATGTTAAGGACACTTTAAGAATAAACGGAAATAAAACAATAACAGATTAACGAACGTGAATGAAAATAATTTGGTAGTTAACTAAGCAATTATTATAGCGGTAACTTCGTGCAGTTATTTATCATCCTTTTTCTAAACAGGTATTTTTCAAGAAAAATTATCAGTAAAACGTTATAAAAAGGATTAATTTATTAATAACCTTTGTTAATTAACTATGTAAATTTAAAAGTGTATTAAGTGCTACTGAGTTGCATTAATTTTCCACTCATTTTCAGTTTTTAAATGCTTAAGTTTCCTTCTTATTTTTTCAACAAAACATTTATGAGATAATTCAAAGGTCTGAAACATAGAAATAAAAATATCCTTCTTTCCTTCTTGCGTTTCAAGATCATCATTCGAAAATGCACTTACAACTTTTAAAACTTGATAAACGCATATATGCGATGTTATCGTCATAATTTGTAGGTACTTTATTTTTCGCCACGATATTATCGACGACGATGTTTTTAAGCTGCGAAGTTTTTAAATTGCTTTATTTTCGACTACGATATTTTGTATTACGATGTTAGAACTGCGATGTTTTCTTTTTGCTATCTTTTCTTGTAAAAGGAAATTTTCGCTTTGCTTTGTTTTCTCCGCGATATTTTCGTCTGCGATGCTTTTACCGCACTGTTTTCGGCGGATACCTATACAAATGAGCGTTATATGACCCAGACAAGAGTTCGAGCATCGATGGATAGCTAAGTGCTCAACCCAACGATTAATCGCTGCAACTAAGGTCTGTGTAACACTATAACTTCGCATGACTCCTTTCACTTGCGATTTTTGGCTCTGGCTACCTGGATGATCTAAAACAGTGGTCCTCAACTAGGGAGTAATTCTCCCTAAGGGAATTTCATATTTTCAGGGGCGGAGTGCTTTCAGACTTTTGTTACTTATTTATTTTTTGTACAAATGAATTATCTTTTGAACTATGTACTAAAAATCCTTTATAAATTAAAACACAAGAAGAAGAAATTTCTTTGCAAAAATATCTCACGTATTTTCGTACCAATTCTCTGAACAATATAACAAAATCGCGGTTAAGTTTAAACATGTGACTTAAACGTTATATATCTTAAATGTAACTTTTAAAGCATGTTATACTATACGGCATTTCACTATTACAAATCGTCACAGAAATGTTAGTTCAACTTTCAATAAAAAAAGTTCTTTTATCCTTGGCTTAGGTTTATACAATCATCTCTTGTATTTTTACACACAGATAATCATCTATTTATTGCAACCAAAAAGATTTCAGTTGCTAAGCGTATTGAAAGTGCATTCATTTCCCAGGTAACCCATAAGCAAAGAATGGAGAGTACATTCCAACCGGGGAAAAGCCACTATGGCTCTAATTGCATTAATTTAGTCAAACCTCTAAGCAAATCATTTCGTCGCCATTTAGAGATTAGCGGAGTCTGTCTGCCACCAGTTTCGCAATGAAACATCTAAATAATTTTGCCTTGGAAACGATTCAGTATTTCCTACTATATTGTAAAATTGAATTTAATTCCTTAATACATAACATAAGTAACAGTACTTGTGTTGCAGAACTTACCTTTCCGGAAAGAATATATACTGTATATATGCTACAGAAAATTTATTATAACTGTAATTGAGATGGAACTTGAAACTGTAACTTTAAATCATGGCTTCAGTGCTTACAAATGCTATTAAATATTTTCGATTGGCGGTACTATCAGTCACTTGAATGGCAAAAAGCAACTTAATATATAAATGCTTTTTAATTTACAACGTTTTTATTAAACAGACTAAAATGTAAAAAGCAATTTCAACTATTATAACATAAAATTAAATCTTACGAAAGCTAACAACCGAAGTTTTAAATCAGAACTGTTAATGAGAAAGTTTAGTAAATTTAATCTAAATCCCGTCTCATTTTTATCATTTCTGTATTACAATATATACAGTTTTGGATACTTGTCAGAAGTAGGGTAAAGATCTGAGATGCTTCAAGTTCAGCCAGCTATGTATAAAATTTTAAGTCTACAGGTTGGGTAGTTTCTAGTGTTAAATCTGCATTAACATATATGCATTAATACGTACACTAAATATTCCAAGTCCGTTTTTTCATTAAAGGATATAACTATGCTTATTAAGTTGACATTCATATTTATGCATACTTCTTCACTATTCTATAACGTCGGCGGCATATTATCGTATATACACTATCATAATTACTAAGTTCTTTAATGCTTAATTATATTTAATTATACGAGTATTTTCTTCTTTTCTCTCTGCTGTTTTCCGAAATAGTAATTAGTAGATTTCGTCAGAAACAAAGTAAAAAATTAACAATAAGCTGTCAAAAATAAGATATTTACTGGCATCTTAACAACTTTAAATAGCAAACTGAGGCATTAAAATGTTGCCGCCCAGACGGTATAGTGATTAGGGGAGCCTATTGCGGTACCAAAGCGCCCGGGTTTGAATCCCGGCGAATACATGGATATTTGTAAATGTATAGTGTCTCTGGACACTAGTGAGGGGGCGCCAAATGTATGGCGAGCCGAAAGACCCTTCGCGTAGTTTGATGATAGGGAAGAGGGGTGAGATACCCTCGGAGTGCTACCCCCCAAAATTGGGGTGGAAGTTTAAGTTCAACCTGCTTGCCAATAAAACAAGCTACTAAGTAATGATCTTCGCATTCTTTTAAGCGTATTTATAAAGGGTTATTAGAATATTTTTTCAAGCAAAGATGATAAAAATGTAAATTATTTCCTTGAGCAGATCATACTGTACAAAAATACAGTTTAGGAAAAAATTTTTAAACAGCGTAATCGTGCACTATAGTGGTTTTAATTTTAAATTGCATGCAGGCCGCATTCACGGCCTGGAAACAGCTGATGAGCCTCTGCACGATCTGAAATCAGTTTGTGGGCCAGAATCTTTTTAGCATAATTTCAAATTTCACTTAACAAATACTCATCAGAATGTATATAAATAGGCATAATAATAATAATGCAATGGAATAAATTAAAGTTTATCATGCTTATTCCCTATCTGTTCCTAATTTCTCTTCGTTACATTTAATAATTCAAATTTATTAACAGTTAAATTTATAATTTTTGATTCACATTTTTGTTGAATTAGCCAATAAATAATTTAACTTTTAACATAAAATATGAAATTATGAAGACTTACAAAATTTTCAGCGAATACTTCTCCAGTTAAATAAAACTTGAGTACAGCTAACGACAACTTAATTTCTTTCTTTGTGTATTTTTAGCAAGACATCCAGAAAAAATATATATGAATGTATGTAAATAAAAATACGTTTTACTGTTTGTTACTACAACTTGGCATTTGTTGCAACTTTGGAGAAAACTTTGGCCTCGGAGAAAAATTATTGAAAACTATCTTCATCACGGAATGTAAATACTTATCAATCAGGTCCTTTTCAGACTTATTAATATTCAACTGGGAAGAAAACTGTTCATACATAAACATACACCCAAAAATGCAATTAGTCTTTTAGAGACATTAGGTAATTTTTAAAAACAGGAGAAATGAAAAATGAGCAATGGGACTCGAGGCACGGACCTCTCGAATACGCGCCGAGGTGCTGACCAACTACACCACGAAAGGCATGCTCAGAAGGCGAGAGAAATAGTCTTATAGCAAAAATTCATATATGAGGATATTTATGTTTCGACAAGCACAAAAAGTTAATTAGATCTGTATTTTCAAATCTTTGAAAAGATTTATTCACAAAGTAAATGTACTATAGTTCCATTTATAGATTTCCAGGTACGTTATTTTAATGTATCCAAAATAATTTAAAATCGGACTCCAAATACTTGATTTTTTTAAATCTAGCTTAAAATTCATGTCGTAATAATACTATTTTCTTGTATATTCTTGAGATTTTACATTTGGATTTATAGGGTAGGAATGTGTGATTTTTTTTATTTCAGTTGTGTTTTCTGTATTTGCAAAGATTCAAAAGATTTAATAGAAGCACACATGTCAGTGATAAGTTCAATTTTAGCTTGCAGTTCTTTATTAACAATGTTTAACTCTTTGAAGGGCGCTATGGTTACCTACAGTACCCACCTTTTCTACTGAACGTCTTACTCACTCGTGTGAGTGGTTTTCAAGACAGACCGGTTCTGAAGCTAACTAGATGGCAAACAAGAAACATAATGTAACACTTCGTCTTCAAGAAAATAAGCATCAGTCATCCAAAACAATATCACGACGATGTGCACGTTGCAACACCAAGAAAAAGCCTGTAAGAACAGTATGGGAATGCAGCACATACAAAGTTGCACAACGCTTGAAAAAGAAAAACTGTTTCCATAATTACAACCGAGACTAATCTGTACGGATGTGTTCTGTGGGCGATGGGTTACTGACGCTAACCACCAGACAAAATATATGTAATTGTCGGAAATAATTTCATTGTAACACCTGATATAGTAAATAAAACAAGAGTTTTGTTGAAAACGTTAACTGCCTTTTCCTGCCCCTCAAAGAGTTAAATGACCGGCTGAATCAAAAATAAATACTAAATCTGTTATCCATGTATCTATGGCCTTGTTAGTTTCTCCGTACTCACTCGCAATTTCATCAAATAGTGTCGCAAATTTTCAATGATTCAGAGATCGCCCGCGAATAAATGATATTCCAAATTTATTTTCGATACTTTTTCTTACAATATGCATCACACTGAGTAAACTCTCTATTTTTACTGTCATTAGAGTTTTCTAGTTTTTTAAATATGTTTTCACAGCAGCATAATTTAAAATGACTTTATTTGCAGCTAATTTATCTTTTTATATCCAAAAAATATAAGAACTTGACAAAAGCATCAAACTTTTCTCAGAGCAGATTACTATTATCTCTAACTGATAATCAAATTGCTTTTAATCCTCATAAATATTAGCTTTAATAATGTCAGCTTATTAGAAATTTTCACATTCCTCCGCCTGTGCTTTCATTTATAACTGGTAGCAGATTCTTCTAGCAATAGGTGGATCCGCAATTCAAATTGAAGCGAGGTCATATCTGATTCTTCGTTTTTCCCACTACCGCCTTTCAAAATAAAATATCTTAATATCTTTAGTGTGATCAGAACTAAAGTATGATGGATTACAAGTTATCACTGTCAGAATTTAGTTGCCTGAACCCGAGTTTCTCCCCAGTTGTCCTTTATGTACGGGAAAATAAAAAGAATTATCACATTTCTTCAAGCATGTTTTCGCATAGTATAAAGTAACAAGTAACAGTATCAAATGAAAGTTTCACGGTTCGAATCCCGGAGAGGGTATAGCTAACTTTTCACGTTTTTTGCTCTAAAAAACTCTGATGTATCTACAAAATATATTTATGTTTCGAAAATAAAAGGGATTACAGATTTTGAAACTCAAGCTCATTTCTAATACAGGTAACACAGGGAGCTCTTGATGTATTACAATTCTTAAAAGGATTATGATAATGATAATGATGATGATTCAGGTAATGATAATATATTATGATTATGATTAGATAAGGGTTATGATAAGCAGATAATCCTTCTTTCATTAATATATTTTAACAGTGTTATAACCATGGTGAACTGAAAAATCCGGTTAACGATGTTTTCCGGATCAACGAACGTAACATTATTTTTTTCACATGACACCTTGCGCAGTTATCAGTAAAGACTTCCACGGTGTAGAGAAAACCCACAAACTTTTATAATTCTTCTTCTGTTTAATTTTCTAAAACACGGTTATCTTAAAACCACGGTTAATTTAATAGCAGTTAAAATTTCCCAGAAAAGAGGCATAACGCATGTTATAATTAACAGAAAAGTACTATTAACAATTCACTGTAATTTTTAAACAGTTCAGTTTTCGAATCCTCAAATCTTCGCTTGATGCTACCACTGGAACTTATCAATGGAGGGCTGGTCTCTTTACAGACGAGTCCAGATTTAGCCTCCAAAGCGATTATTTAATTTGAAGAGAGCCTAGAACCCATTATCATCCATCAAACATCTGTGAAAGAGATGCATACGGAGTAGGCAGTGTCTGCGTTTGGAGTGGTATCTCTTTGGGTGGATGCATAGATCTTCATGTCTTTTTACGTGGAACCATGAATCAGGCCTATAGAGCTGACATCCTTGATGCTTCTGTGAGCCCTTATGCGAGGAAAATAGGTGATAGCGTTCTGATACAAGACAACAACGCTAGACCGCACACGGCTCCCATCGTGGATGATTAACTTTATTGCACAAGGCGGATTGCTGCATAGGGCAGCCTCAAACAATTCAGCACATGGAGTGACCAGCTCAGTCACCGGACCTGAACCCTAGCATGTCTGGGATTCTTTAGGAAAATGTACAGCTGCTCTCAATCCCCTTTTCAGATCCTTATTGCGCTTGCAACTGCTTTGAAAGAGCAATGGCTCTCACTTCCTACGGAACTGCCAGACGCATAATTGACAGCATCGCACATCGCTATATTTGTTGTATTGCTTCTAGGGGAGATCATACTCCATATTGGAGGTACTTTTCCTGTACCAAACTGAAACGTCCCATTTGTTCCTTTTATACATATACTGATTTCTATAATACCATAATTGTCTGGTAATTCCTTTTCGTGTTATTTTATACCTTACTATACGTTGCATACTTTGGGGCAGTTTCATTTACTTTTGCTTGTAACTTTTTGAGTAATCATCAATTTTGTGATTTTCTCTTAATTTATGATAACCAGTGCATTTGAATTATTACTAAGGACGGCGTTGGAATATTATTATAGCTTGCCACAAATTTGTCAATTAAATTTGTAACTTTCTTTTATATAGAAAACAAGAAATTATTTAATTACGGCGTATTTTCAAAAATCTAATTAATTAGTATAAGTAATTAATGATTTTTACTGTATATTTGTAACGTATGGGTTTGTGGAAGTTGAAAACAAGGAAAATGTGCATTATCGTGACCAGAACTCGAGCTCTAGACCACTTGATGAGTAACCGGGCATTCTTCCAGTCACACCACAAAGACATGCGGTAAGGAAGGAGAAAACATATTATACTCTCTCCCATTTAAATTCCAACTGGGGAGGTAGAGAGCTAATCGCCATATCCTGATTGCGATGAATTATCGTCTACCGTTTTTAGTTCGAGCGCTAATGTAGAGTCGTAATAATTTTTAGAAACCGGGAAACCAAAAATCAGCGATACCTCTCCTGTATTCCATTACCAACCGGATGTACAGTTATAAGGTATTTCTCCCGCCTTCTTCGCATGCCTTCGTGGTATAGTGGTCTGCATGCTCGACGCGTAACCGAGAGGTCCGTGGTTCGATTCCCGGCGAAGGCGTTACTCATTTTTCACCTCTCCTGCTTCATAATAACCTAATGTCTCTACACAGTTATTCTACGAAGATACAGGATGAGAAGGGGGAAATATCTTATCTGTTAGGCATTAGGGCAGAATCGTCAATCTGCAAGTCTGAGACATTTAGTTTAAATTATATTTAGCTTTCTTAAACGTATTCACGAGACGCAGATGTGTTTCAAACCTCCTATTATACAATTTAAACCGAATTTAAGTTAGTTCTCTTAAGACGAATAACTGGAGTTAAATAATTATCTTCTAACCAGCAATGTGTATAATTAAACTTGAAACTTTTACAGTTCATTAGTAGTTTAATGCAAATCTTATTAACAATACTTAACTGCGATATTTTATTTAATCCATAAACAGATTATTGCTATCATTATTACAGTTTTAACTGTCTTTACTAGTTCCTCTTCATTTACGGAGCTTAAACTTCAATATTCATTACATATCAAACAATTAGATACGGCTTTTCTGGGTTTTGCAGCGTTATGGTAATTTTCTTTGACTAAATCGTAAGTATATTTTAACTTTGCTGCTATTGTTTGGTATTTTGTCTGCTAATCGCAGATTTATTTTGGAGTAACTTAGGACTGAAAATTTTAATAAAATTTAATCAGATTTATCTTTCATTATCTGATTTCTTACCGTTTAATCCAGGATAAAATCTTTTGAATTTCTTAAGCTGATAAATTATCTTCAATGATATTATCATCATCAAAAGCCTTCAGAAGAAATAATTTAACTAATTTAGGAACGTAAGTAAAGTGTTTTGTTATTATGAGTTAAAATGGCAATTCTAATCATTCTGAAGATAGTTTAGTATTCTTTAACTATCAGCTATGAATATACTGACTGATTAATCTACAAAATAATTTATGGATTATAAACATATACCTTTATTTTCTTTTCTAGTACCGTTCTTGAAGTGCAATGAAGCTTTGTCCTCGAAATTCTGTCAATTCTTTATTACGCAGGAAATATAAACTAGATAAGATGATATCTAGTGTTCAATTATGAATATCTCTCGAACCGGCTGGCTGCATGGGCATTTTAGCCGTTTCCCCATGTGTAACGTGTATACGAATCCGTTTCTGTTGTCCTCCAGGCTTTTTCATAATCCACAAACCAAACCAAACTAATCAATTATGAATAATTGAATCATTTAAGACCATCTATTCTTCGCGTTATGTGATTTCGAGCCACAATAAAATGCGAGAAAAACCTTACTGTCAATAAGAACAACATTTATATCTGACGATAAAACAGTTCTTACAAATTTCACAGACTTAAAGAGAACTAAAAATTAAAATCTGATGAAACTGGAATAGCAGACGGAAATGTATGACATTGGAGATGCGTTAGACATTCAGATGAAACGCTTTTGATAAATACGTTAACCGAATGTTTAAGGTTATAGATTTTTTATTTAACAAAAAGAGGCTTCCAATGTTAAACAATTTTACAATGAGACAGATATCGTTCCAGAAAATTATACATACTTTTATATTACCTGAGAAATTAATGTAAAAACTGTTTGCTGCAATGGGCAAAGTAAAGATCCCTCAGACATTCTAAAAGTAAACAGAAGGAAATACAGCCTTCCAAAATCTAAGCAATATTGAATATACCACAAAAAAATGATTCTGCGTTCAAACTATTTAATAAATTAGAAAACTATTCAAACTGATAATGGTCTTCAATACTTTGTCTAGATATAATATCGAGAAACTTAGTGAACTAAGTAACGAATTGCCGGAGTTCAAGTAGATGCTACAGAGACTTGAGAAAGGTTAAAACATTCTTTTATTCACTTAAAGAAATAATACTAGATGACCTCTTCTCGATCTCACAGGAAAGCCTCCACTTAGGCTTTTAAATCTGGATAAAAAAGTAAGAAACTAATCTAAATAGACTTAGGCGAAGCTAGACGCAAATACCTAAAGTAGTTCGGTCTTAAATTAACCTAGCCGGCGATTATCAACAGGCACGTACAATACGGCTGAGCGTAGTAAAATCAAGAACGAAGTAGCTAGAAGGCAAATATTAAGGACTCCTAAGCACGCTTTCTCAAAGTAAGTTGACCTTTCCTTAAATACTTCTTCTAACTCATTTGCATTCAACAAGATTCTAAAAACTCTTTCTGGTAGGTAGTTGTAAGTATGAAACAATAATTGAACGGAAAGGATTTCAAAATTAAAAAATAACTGTTATAAAATTAAAATACACCTTACAAGCTTTATAGCTGTCCAGAATATGCAAAACGTACTGCTATTCACTTTCGACGGAATTGGCAAAGATAACCGTAAAAATACAATTATAAAAATACAAATTCATTGCACTAGCAAGTGAAACGCTATGTCCATTTAGTCTTAAAGCGTAAAATTAAGGGAAAATACTGTGAGATTCAGATGTGTTGGCTTGCGAGCTTTCCACAGAGCTCGATTTTCTTACTCGGTAAATTCCTATGAACAACATGCTTGTAAATTATTACAATTTATTATTTCTTCTACTGTATCTATCTAAAAGCAGTAGTTTTCATATCTAAGCTGCAGCTATTTAGGAACTTGAAATTACAGTCTCGAAAAATGAGTCAAAAAAAAACTACAAAGCGCTACTCAGAACACCTAGTCTGAAAACAAGATTTAACTTTGAATCACTATAAAAGTCTGAATCACTTTTGAAATTGTTGCCACCAAAAGCTGTCACCTTGTATTATTTTTAAAGAAATTAAATAATGAGGAATTTGCATGAATGTATGCATGCTTTTCCCATTGTGAAAAAACAATGGTATCTGGAGCTATCAAATTTTGAAATATTTTATTGCCTATTTCAAATTTTGTAAAGCTTTAACGAATTTTTGATTAACAAACTCAATGATTTCAGAGTGAGCAAGGGCAACACTGTACGGGAAAAAAATTTATCTCCAGCGCACGAGACCTTCTATCGGAAATTCTAAAGATAATACAAATTCTGACAAGGATAATATATGTTATTATATATTATATCAGGGGTATATAAAATCTGAAAGCTTTCAGATTTTATATTAGTTATTTATTTACTTACAAATGTTCAGTATCTGGCATTTAGATCGTTAATCTTCCTATACGTCTGGATTTAAAATGACTTAAAATGACTCAGTTCAGGACGTGTGTTAAATCTGCAGTGCGTTCTCTTTGCCACTCTGAACAACACAAAAGGAGCAGACTACTGAAATTATTATTAATGATAAAACAGATGATCATTAAGAAACTCATGCCCAATAATGGGAACTAGCTATAGTATAAAAAGAATCAGGGTGGTATATCCCTTATCTAAGAGTATTAAAAGGTCTGAATTATTAAAAAGTATTAAAGCATTAAAATATTACTAAAAAGTCTGGATTCAATACCCATAAAAAGTATTAATGAAAATCTTTTCTCTTGCAGTTCAATATGGCTCCTTTCCGATTTGTCTCAGATTCAGAAATCAAACTATAGCGAAAAGACTTGGGGCAAAGATTAACTGAGGTAGAGCTGAAACCGCAAAGCCAAGAAATTTGTAAAAGTGAAAAGTAGACATTATTTATCAATAAAACATTTTCATCATTTATACTTATAAATATTTGAAAAAAATTATATATTAATTAATATTTATATAATACACAATGCTTTTACAAAGTTTTAAAGCACATATACTTTTGACAAATCTCAGCAAACCTGCTAAATAATAAATGATAGCATTTCTTATTGCAGCGTTTCAACTTGCATTTCCTAAAATGTTGTCCGCTTATGAAAATAATTTTCTATGCAGTTAGTTAATCATTTGTTTTGATCTAAAAAATATCTGCTACTGTGGATTCGAAAGTTGAGCAACATATTTTTTGTTGAACATATTCTTGAATGTTTTCCGGTGAAGCGAAAAGTAATGCTGAATTTTTTTCGCACAAATTTGCGATCGCAGTTGTAAATCGGTGGTTTGCCTTATGCACGACACAGCCATGAAAACATTGGTTTCATAAAAGTCGATTAATTTCGTCATTTATAAAGCACATTATGCACAATTTACAAACATGATAGAATAAAGAACAGAGTGGATATATATATTATATATATATAGGTGGGTTCTTGCGTTTGCCAATCACAATTCATGTTCAAACAAAACACATTTAATGAAACATTAATACATCTATAATATCGTTCATCTATTAATACAAATCTATAACATAGTATATCTATTAGCACAACATCTATAATATCTTACATCTATTAACACAGCATCTATAACATCTTACACCTCCATTCATAAAACAAAGCAAAATGGCGACAGTTCTATCAGTTTCACTCATGCAGTGAACAGCTAAAAATTAGACAGTGCGGAGGGAAAATGTTAAGCTATGGATTTAGAATCCCACATAAATATATATACACTTTTTGATGCGGCCGATTGCAACCACAATAGGAAGTGCACATCTACATGTTATAGCAGTGCTATATACACAATTTCAACGTTCTGACGCTATTCGTTTTTGAGTTTTAGGAGATACATACATACATACGTACGATGCACAGATGCCACAAAATAATCTCTTCAGAATCCATTTCAAATCAGTTTTATAATTTTTGGCGGAAAAAGAGTCCTTTATTTTGTCCTTACATTCAGATGTCAAGCAAAAACATCGTTAAATTGCATTCGATAGCGGTCAAAATGGATATTTTCGTTGAAATATGATACATGAAATTTTTCGCTATTACAATACGTCCTTTCTACTTCGTACAAGTCATGCGTTCAGTACTTAATTCTGCTTTTTGTTAACACAAGTAATTATTATTAAAATTCAACTAACATTATGGTATATGATAGTGTTAAATTTACATTTTTGTTAAAAACTGAAGCAATGTGACTGAAGCTTCAAAAAAGTTCTTGCAATGTATTCCGAATTTAAGTTTTTATTCATAAACAAAGTACAGATAACGGGCTCTGAATGGATGAGCAGGCTCATAAATAGTGGTTAAACGCACGAATAAATTTTATGTCGTACAGATCAGATCAGATGGCTTTATAATTGCACTTCTTGTGAATCAATGATTTTGTGAATACAAATTAACGAACAATAGCTTTCTATTATAAACTCGATATAATTTATTGTAAATATAAGATAGAAATAAGATCAAGGCAAAAAAATAATTAAATCACGTTTAACAATCGTATTACCACAAGTAAGAGTAGTACCTTTTGTCCATTCTTTTCATTTGGATATTTTCACAAAAAAAATCGAGTTAAAGAGGCGTTATTTTTTTTTTGTTTACTTATTTCCTTTATTAAAAGAATCTTTTTCATCAATGCTTAAGTATTAATTTAACGCTAAGATAATACTTAAATCAAAAAAGGCCACATATACTTTCATTAATTATTTTGGTTAACAATACTTACGCTTTTTATGTCAAATCTCGTTAATTATCTCTTTTTGAATACATTGTCCTAATGGATAAATTTACGCTGCTAATGCGTCATCAGTTTTGCCTCTCTCGGAGAAAATTTGCTTGAATTTACATCCTACTAATAGATACAAAAAATGAGAAATTAAAATTAAAAAATATGATTAAATGAATGAAAATGAGAAATGAAAACTAAAAACATGATTCTTTAGCAGAAGTTCTTATATTTCATTTAAATTTCGTATAATTTTCTTGAATGTATAGAGAGATGTATTATACTGGGTGGCATTATTTTGCACAGATACATTTTTCCTACGTAACTTAATTCCTGTTACGTATATTGCAATAAATAATAACAAAGTAATATTAATATAACACATATAATAAATTTATACAATTCATAAAAGTTTTGAGCAAATAAAAACTTTTGTTCTCAGAAATGTTGTAGGGATTTATATTTATTTTAAATAGCCAGTTACATTTAATTTTACGTTACTTTCCTATAAGCCTTCATTCCTCTAATTGTCAGTGCCAGAATATTTAAATTTGATAGCGCGAGTAAGAAAGGGAAATTCTACCAGTGGAAGAATAAGTTAAATATCGACGTTTCAGTAGAGAAAGAGAGAGTTCGACAAATTGCCGTGCGTGCTTATACGCAAACTTCTGTTTAGCAGTTACTTCTGGTTTGGCGTGGCTTAATCGCTATTATCTTGCTGCCACTAGACTCATCTACACGCTGTAGGCTACAGGATTATATGAGGCCTGTAGTTTAATTCTTCTACTTGTGAACATCTCTTATTTTAAGTTTGATTGTACTGATTCAGTTACCGCCCAAGTTGAGGCGTATTATGCCAACGTCAAGTTGACGCATTGTAAATAAGTTACAGAGTTTAATCAAGGGCAGTTTTAACGCTTCCTCAGTGCAATCACATCTCTCAAGATTCAACACAACAGAAGGATAGTAGAACTTTACAATGTATTTAAATATTACGTCCACTGAGTACTTTGAATGAGATAAAATTTTCATTTAACTTCTTTCCTATGCCTTAATTATTTTAAAACATAGGTATATTCTTATTTTGTAGCTTAGTACTAAATTTGTATAGAGGTTTTCATATTAACACAGGTAAAGAACATTAATCTAGTACTCAAAGAAGCTTGAGATAACTTGAAAACTAAAAAAATCGACTATTTTTGCTGCAAGAACTAGTTGATAAAAACAGGAGTGAATAATTAAAGAAACAACACAGAAACTCATGTAACTTCAATTGAATTTGCTGCTGGTATTTGTCATGCCTGCTCTATCTTTATATGTTTGCGTATTACTGAAAAAAAATCTCATGTGTACATCACATGACTTTCTTGTACAGAATATTAAATTATACTCATTTTGCATTTCAGTTAAACTTATTGAATTGAATTAAATCTACTTCGTCGATAGCGCATAAACCACAATAGAATAAATGCGCTCTTTAAAATTTGCTATATTTGTAAGGGTTTAGTTAAACTAAAAAAGTTTTATTCTAATTTTTCCTTTTGTATCTGTTCTCATTTTAACTTCCCGTTAGAAGAAGCGCGCGTTTCAGCTTTATGCTAATTTGAAGTGGAGCCAAGTTCTATTTAAACCGGAGGTAGAAACCTTTCAGTATGAGAGAGCTTTTAGTCTCAGACCACGGTTACTCTATTCGACGTTCGTCTGACTAGCTAGCATTGAAATTCTAAGCCATAGCGCTTCTACGTGATTGCTTATTGAAGTAATTCCAAGTGCGTCAGTATTAGTTAAATCTTGCTACGCACCATTTAGTTTAGAGGCCAACCTCGCGTTATAGCTCTGTGAACAACGACGATTTAATTTCTATTTAGCTTTAGTTTAAATTTGATTGTTCATTTTAGACTCAAGTGCGGTCTCTATTTTCTGTATCCCTCCCGAGTTCAGAAGTGGTTGTAAATAATTGTGATTTAATAAAAGATGATTTTAAATCCCTTTTAAGTGCAGTTCTTCTACCACTTAATCACAAGATTCTACCACAGAACATAGCTGCATTCAGCTCCCTGTTCCAGATCAGGATTTAGGAGTTCAAGAAGATGTTTTCCAAGAATATGCACCGAACACTCAGTCCTGACATATTTGTTTACCATAGCGACACTCTGATGCTATGTTCACTTAATAGCGTTACATCTCATTCATTTTATAACTCAAAATGCACAAAAATCATGCATATCATCTAAAGAATTACTTTATCGTTGCCACATGTTCTATTCAAATACTATGATAAATCTAAAGCGATGTATAAAAGAAATTAAGAAAGCAAACAAAAAAAAGATATAGTATTTCACAGACTATTCAGCATTTCGCACTCAATTAATTCAGATCTCACTTCCCGACAAGGCAAACATACATAAAAACTCGAAATATCTGTATTAAAAATTACGAAGTAAATCTTAAACACTTATTTCCTCGAATAAATTCCAAAATGTACTAAGCATGATTTAATTCCCAATAATAAAAGAAGGCGTTATCTTTGTTGTTGCAAAGCTTAGTTTTTCTAGATTGGCAACAAATCCACTATTCTGCTAATTTTCAAATGTAAACAAATATGGCCGCTATGACCGAAATAATTAGACTTAGCCGCCCTTGAACAACTTTTAAATGGTTGCTAATTCTGCAGTTATAACCTGCAGGTTGAATCTTGACCGGAAGATAAGAACAATATAATTCAATCATTTTTAAAGCTAAAAATGCACATTTTACAAACATATAAGAATAAAGAAACGGAGCTCACTGAGTCAAGTAACAAAGTGGATATATGTTTATATACTTTTGGTGAGGCCGATTGCAACCACAGTAGGAGTTGCACATCTACATGTTATAGCAGTACTATATCCAAAATTTCAACGTTCTGAGGCTACTCGTTTTTGAGTTATGCGAGATACATACATACATACATATGTACGTAAGTGTAAACAACCTGAAAAAGTCTCTTCTGAATCCATTTTAAATCAATTGAATACTGTAAATCGGTTAAGGTATTTAAAGCCCAGAGTGAGTTCAAGAGAAAGTTGTTGGTTACTGTCGCTGACCGTCTCGCTACTAATTTTCCAGCATTTGAATTACTTGAATCGCTTTAATCTT
Source organism: Stegodyphus mimosarum (assembly GCA_000611955.2). Taxonomy (NCBI): domain Eukaryota; kingdom Metazoa; phylum Arthropoda; class Arachnida; order Araneae; family Eresidae; genus Stegodyphus; species Stegodyphus mimosarum. The sequence goes on from KK114093.1 coordinate 190,842, forward strand.
TGGGATTCTGTAATCGTTCTCTGACACTGAGACTTTGAACGGCCTAAATCAGGTCATTCAATCAGCTTGAAATACTTTGTTTATGAATATATGAAAACAGATTTTGATAATATATAATCACTTATATGTAACTGCACATGCAAATACATGTTATATGTATATAAGATAAAAATTTGGAAACACATTTCTAGCTATATTTCCAATTGTTCCTCAAGTCTCTATTTTAATACGAGTATTTACCCTTTCTGTCCTATAAATACTAACTGCATATTGTAGGGTTTTACTTTATTTTCCGAAGAGTTATTTTTAGTTTGGAACAAGCCTTTCCTTTACCTTTTAGTTTTTCACCTACGTTTCCCTTCCAGAATGAGATTTCAAGACTACGATTTATGCAAATAAGGTAGAAACGAGTATTTAAGCTGAAGTGGGGGTCACTTCAATAGGAGAGCGTCTTCTGCCTTTCAACCACGTTGTTGCTATTAGTCTAAACTTGCTTTTCTACAGCCGTACCTAATACATGCCTGCTAGAAAGGGCCAACTACGCGAACTGATTCTGTGCAGTTTCGGCCGATTAATTAAATTTAGTATTAGTTAGTTTTTATATTTCCTATTTTGAAAAGAAGCGCAAGTGGAGTCTTCCTGTACGCCCCAGAGGGTCCATCTGTTAATTCATTATGAGTTTGAATAGAAGGGCATTTTAAACCCTCTTTGGACTTGTTAACTTAGTCACAGGAACTCAGTGAATAGTCGCTACACAGTATTTTAGCTTTCAAGGAACTCTATTTCAGCTAGGCTATTACAATATGACAAATCACAATAAACTGTATCAGCCAACAATAACTTTAAAGATTCAATAATTAGCTAATCAGAATTAAGCTAAATTCTTCTGGACAAAGATTTCATCATGAACGAGTCGCCATCGTTCTCTTTGTTTCCTTGGTGCTAATTTGCCAACATCTAGTTCTATAGTTTCAAATGTGTTTCAGACTTCTACACGATACGGATGTAAATCCTCAACAACAAGTGCTTACTGAGCAATTTTATCTTTGCTGTCTAAAATGAGAATAAAGAAATATTTAATTTAGCCATGACTGAAAGCTTATTTATTGCGCATCTACACACCATAAATATCTGTTTTCAATATACAAATCCCTTACAATACATAGTGTTAAATGCGTACGGGTTCGTAATAGATTGAATGAACACAGATTTGATGATAGGCTAATAAAATTTATTTTTATTAAATGAAACACTTCAGAGTTCTAAAATTTTCCACTGAAATACTCGTACAGGTGTTCACAGTATCACAGAATACAATCAGTAGTTACACTTCAAACTACTAAGAACGTTAAACACACCGCAATGTAAAGCGCATCTAATGAAAAAGCTAACCCAGAGATATCTCAATTCACCCTAAACTAACAACTCGCAACAGCAATAACTAAACAACTGAAAGCAGATGCTACGAAAAAATCTCTTCAGAATCCATTTCAGACAACTAAGCAGACGGCTAACACCTATTGTGGTGTCATCGTTTTTGAAGTGTTGAATCATTTATTTTATAGTAGTTGTCTTTGATTATTTATTGAAAACAATAACAAACATGATTTAAAGCAAATATTAATATCTTACGCGGCACAGTGCCAGATCACATCTTATCATATAATAGTTCAGTTCCGTTGTGACTGTATTTTCCCCCCTCGCGGAAAAAAACAAACAACAGTTTATCCCTTTAGGAATTACAGTTGGAACACCTATGAAACCGATTTCAGGGCCTTTTCGAGAGGAGAGGGATATACTTAAAAAAGCTGTCTATACGAAATTTCCCTTGACGAATTCAGAGATGGCAAAGGAAAACCTTTTATTATCATGTTCTGGTTCGGCAAACTTGGGATCAGTCTCAAAAAGGAAATCGCATATGTTAAGCTAAATAAAGTAGTTCAATAATAAAATAATAATAATAATAATAGCTAATAAGCCAAATAAAGTTTCCAAGGTTTCTTGTAATATTACTAGTGACAAATACAGTATATTATAAATTTAACTCAGAAACAAAAAAGGGGGGTAAAACCTTTCAGTTACCAGATTAAAGTGAGTGTGAATTTATCAAAACAAGCTTGGTTAAAAATTTCTAAAAAAGGGAAGCAGTGAGTTGAAACTTATTTATTTAACTTAAGTAGAAACTTATTTCAAATGCCTATTACACCCACACAGCTGTTCTCATATTCTAATAACACTCTCTGTACAGTAATATCCAACCTCGTTCAATGTTTTTCGTTAACTTACAATCAGCTGACGAGCATTCATTTTGATTCATTCCCATTTTTTTACCATGCACCTGTTATTCTTCAGTTGTACTTATGGCTCTATTACATAAAACTCCAAATTATCCTGAAGCCATGATCTGTAATATCTGAACTTATCTATCGGTTGGCAGTTGCTCAAAATCAAATTTTACTAAACTTCTCACTATTTAAGTGTTCCTATTATTATATACATACTAAATGCTGCTCTCTCACTTTCTAAATAGAATCTTTTGCCAATCTTCATATAGTTGTACATTAATTTACATTCTTTAGATAAAACAAGATGTAAATATAAGAAAGCGGACGCTAATGTCCGTGATCCTGCAGAGTCTGTGATCTGAGAGAACTACAGTATAAAAGGATAATTTGAAAGCTCATTATGTAAATAACACATAATATAATTAAACAATAGGTATATGTGAGTTAGTAAAGGGTATTCTTTAATATTTTGTCAGTCTTACGTAGCATATCGCAGAGGCAACAGTTATAAGCCTATTAGCATTCAGTGTAAGAGTACATTCCACAAAATTCCACAATTACACAAAAAGGTGTAAATATAGAAAAGAAAGGGAAAGGTATAATATGGAAAAGATTAAAGTTGTCAAATTTGTATTTATTTATTTATAGTAAAAGCATTTTACATTAAGTTAGTTTTGAAATACATGCGTAAAATTTTTTCTTCTATTGGCAGTTAAATATCATAATTAACCTCCACACGTTTCCTAATTTCTATTCACACTTCCTAATATAGGATCACTAATAAATTCCCATCCTATAATTTTATTAAGGCTAAACTTATTCTTTAGTCATGCGATAATTATGATAAAAAAATTCTGTTTTTCATTTTGAAACACTGCCGAAGTGTCATCGTACACGCCTTTATTTGTCTTCTTTCCTACTAATTATTTTTTTATTTTATTCTATTTCACATATTATTTATTTTCATCAGAATATGTTCTTTTAGATAAAAAAATTAAAACAGTCAAACAACTACGAGCATCTCAAGAATTTATTTATAAACTATCATTTCATATAAATAAATTTATCAGTATCTGATACACACCAGCAAGTGTAAAATATATTTTTCCTGGTATGATAATACAAGAATAAAAATAATATATTATTCCTCCAAACAGATACGTACTTTGACGTTTTACTGCGCAGCATTCTATGGATATAAGCAATTTGATTCAATGGCAATATCAGTGAAAAATGTATTTTACGAAATGAAAATATCAGTGAAAGATTTCTTTCATGACAGCAAAATATCAGTGAAAAATGTATTTTATGAAATAATTCTAATCATTGACAAGCAGTTTCTTTCAGAAATGAAAAAGGATTTCTAATGATTGAAAAGAGAATGTCTAACAAGTATTCTATGCCCTTTTTCTTTGTTGAAATAATAATTCTTTCTTGTTAGAAATAGTCTAAATGTCAAGTATAGTATCTTACATTGCTTTTCTCGTGAAACGTTTCGTTGTTGAATTTATATTCAAGACGAACTAAAGCATAAAATGCAACAAACTCAACTGAGAATTGAAGATTCCTGAACTTAACGCTCTGTTTCTAGTTGTAAATCTAGACGTAACATATTTTATGTAACCGCAACCTTGCGTCGAATGGCATTTCAAACAGCTACACGGCCCATAGATTCAGCAACATAGTTCTATACGGCGTATTTTCTGCTGAATTTTCCAAAGCTCTAACTATCTCCCTGTATTACTGTTCTGCTTTAAAAATACTAAATTATGAATTAAAAGATGGCATCTTTTATAAACATCTTTGAAACTGTTACAAATGATTTCTTTGCATACATTGAATTGTGTAATTTTCTATATGAATGTAAATAATTGGCATGAACAATGGAAGTTGATTAATAAATCTTTTATTTTAATTAGCTTAATTCTGTTTCCATATTAAGTAATTAATTCTTTTTCCATATTAAGTAATTAATTATTTTTCCATATTTAAGTATTAGATTAATAAGCCAATTCTTTTATTATTTCATAAGTTCTAGAGAAAGTTTTAATAACTTTGAAAGTTAGGCTTTCTGTATGCAATGAATAACATTTTGCATTCATCTAGGTAGGATATAGTCGAATGTGTTATCTGAAGCACATAACATTTTTTAACAATACGTATCATCTTAAAAATTGCCGTAAATCGATTTTGAGAATTATTTGAATTACTTCATTTTAAACGGAATTTCGATCTTTTGTACTAATAATATGACATCTTTTGCAATCATCTTTTGAATCTTTTATAATAAAATTGTAGCCCATTGTATAAAATTGTGTGATTTTTATCCTGGTAAAAGATAAATGTTAGCTAAACTTTTGACAATAAATACTAAAATCAGTTCTCCTAACAATTTAGCTAAGAAGTTTTCAAATAATTTCAAGTTATAAAATAACAACTAAAGTACTCACTTTAAAGTAGCGGACGGAATTTATATTTGCAAATTAAATTTCTCTAAACATTTTAACAATTAAACTAGCTAACTCAATAATCGAGATGAAAGGCTTTCAAAAGTTATACAGTCTCATTTATAATTTTGCTTCGCATGTTTTATTAAAAGATTTCTTTGTTATACAGATTCGCGAAATATCATACATGATTTCTAAATATCTATAAGAAAACTTTCATTTCTTAGGCAATAATATTTTACAAAATCTTATTTTATTCGATATGCCATTTAAAAAGTAAATTTGCAGTCAAACTGAAGAAACTTCAGTTTTGCTCAAAAGGAATTTGTTAGGAACTTTTTACGTTAGTGTTTTCAAGTTTTTCCTTCATTTACATCTAATTTAAAGGACTAAATTTTTATAGCAGCTTGGTAATCATTGTAATTTTCAATCCAATCATACGTTTGTTTTCTTCCAATAAGGCTGATAAAGGTACACTTAATTACAAATCTCTGTCTAATCAAATATTTTCTACTAAATGTAATGACCTGCTTAAATGTCGTCTCTGCTAATAATGGCAATGTGTTAAAAGCTAGAGATATTCATCGTAATAATTAGCACAAATAACCAAAAACTTCCTTATAGCCCAATGTTGCTTTTTTCTCCCATCCTGTTGGAAAAACAATCTCTTTTAAGCCCCTTCTCCTTCTTTCGACCAAACACTACAGCTTATTTGTACGTCTACCATATTCACAATCTAAATGGCAATACTTTGATAATGATGAACTTAGCTCCAATGAAATTGTTGTCAGCTGTAAAAAGTTTACAGCATTACGTTTAACTTCTTCATTTTTTACTGTTAAATTGTGTACCGTTACTTTTCTCAATGAATGTTAGAAAATGGATTGGCAAATTTCTTATCATATAAGCTATTTATCTCGTGTAATCATGTAAAATTACCTTTTGTTAATTTTTTCACACTTAAATCTTACGATTTAATATTATATTCATAATTAATGTAATAATAACTAAGCAAAGTTTCAAATTTTTCTGTTAACGAGAACCAGTTTATTACCAAGCAAAAATCTAACTAGATGGCGACAACCCTAACGATATGTTCATGAAAAGTTTCATGAAAAGATTTACAATTATACTGAATCCAGAATGAATGCAATATTTAACACAAATGTAATGCGCTAATTTCATTCAAAATACCGCTGAAAAAATTTAAATTTTCCCCAGCTACATGATTTCGACTTACAGATGCACATAATCGATAGCTGCCAATTTATCCGCATAACAAATGAAGATCCAAAAAGAAAATGACTAATATCATTCTTCCTCTTTTACACGATGCCGTTGTTGCACTGCTATTGATGATGCGATATAAAGAGGTTACCAAATTCCGCATTTGGTTAGCAGGAAAGTATACAGTGGGGGAGGGACGAGACAGTTTTATATCTCCCGTTCTACTGGGCCGATTGGCGGAATTCAACTTGCGTTATTCATGTCCCGAAAGCGCGACTTAGGATATGTATTAGAATGTTATGCAGCACTTTTCTAATATTGAATCCAGAATAAATGCAATATTTAGCACAAATATAAAAACACAAACCAGATTTTACCAAATTAATATCAAAATACACTAGACTCATAAAGCCGCCAATTTCATTTAAAATACCGCTGAAAAAATTTGCATCTTGACACAAAATCGGACATTTTCTGAAATGACATGCTTGTTTTCGATATTTCTATTCAAATTACGTCAAACTGCCAAGTTTTGTAAAAGTCGCATGAGTAGTTTTTAAAAAATTGGCTCTCAAAATTTTAGCTCCTCAATGTTAACTGAATTTGGCACATATTTGTTGATATCTCTTTTTTTATTAAACTTATTTGATTCTTCCTTTCACATTTCAAAATTTAAGTTCATTCCAAATAAAATTCGCCCATTGTTTTATGATTTATTTTTAAAATTTGTATTTTTAAATAATTTTTATGAATTTTTCAGAAAACATTTTGAATTAAAACCTAGAAAACTTTTAACATCCTGCTAAAGTAGATGTATTTCTAGGCAAAAACTGGAGTTTTTTTATTCGAAATTTTCTGAGATATGCTTGAATTTACATATTGGCGCGTTTTAAAATTTGTCATATTTATTATAAGCTATAATAGCGCCAAATGTGGTTTATGCACATTGTTAAAATTACTTGAAAGTATCAACGATGACTTTTCCCTTTGCTTGTTTTAATTTGACTACTGATGTAAATTACCTTCTTCACTCAACTACAAATTCTTCTTTTACATTTGTTTAATGGAGAAATGAGTGAATCATTGAAATTCAGGTAGGATCTTGCAACAGCAGCTATGCCAATTATACAACAAGTGAGGGTCATATGTCAAAATTTCATGCGAATGAGAATTAATTGCAAACAAATACCCTTTTTTTTTCCTTATGAAGCACTTTCAGCTGAGAGATCACATACTCAATCATATACTCCTATTTACATTTCACTGCATTTCAGATTCCATTTTGATTCTTCCTCGTACTCTCTCCCAGGACTTTGTCATCAGCTCCTCATCATTAAAGAAAACGCATCCTCGTTTTTATACAAATTAAAAGTCTAAACTTTTTATAGTAAACGGAATAAAACAGCTCGTACCTCTGTCTCTCTATTATAAACAGTGATCCAATCCAGTCCTTATGAAATATCTTAAATGTCTCATGAGGAAAAAGGTTCTTCCAGTATGTGTGGCTAAATTAAATTCGCGCCAATACAGCAAACTCTTTCTATACAGTAACTATGGGCATCAATCATAGTTAAAGAATATCTTTAGATCATTTCGGTATTTGGCTGGATTTCACTGATTTGAACATCGAAAAAGCTGATTAGTTCTCGTAATTTAATAAAATTTCTTTTGAAGATGTTGCCTTTTTTAAAACAAAATATGTGGTCAAATCTATATTAATTCAGCCAGAATGTACACTTAAGTATCATTATCGTGGAACAGATGCCTTTTGGATAACGCAGTAGAAAGCTGAAATATATTGCAGCAAATAAATTGTTTCTTAGTTGCTCTGTCTTTGAAAATGCCTTCTTTCCATGAACCTTAATTGTGTTCATTATATAAGAATAATTTGTAAAACGTACAGAAATCCATTCTTCTAAAATAGAATGTTCTGTTACCTGATATAACATTAACCGCTGTGCAACATTAACGGGAGTGTTTTTCTAATCTAAATTTTTCTGCTGCATCCTAGAAGCTGTTCCATCGTAAACAGACGCCAATATTCTCTTATTCTTCTTTCGGTTGCAACTGACATACTTTCGAAACGAGACTAACTCATTTAAATAAAACTTTCTGTTTTAAGTTTTGTTCTTTCTTCTCAGATACCATATCCGATATTAAGAGACAGCATAGTTGGATTAGCTATATTATATAACAGATATGAGTCTAACATTCAAAAAACTAGAATTTACGAATAGAAGTTTCGACCTAAATCGTTGCAATGAAAATGTTTATAAACTTATTGTGCCGCAAAACAATTCGTGTTTCCCTGGACTTTTCTGCCTTTAAATGCAACGAGTTGGCTCCTGCAGGTTTTTCTGTTTTTACCATGCGCAGCATAAGTCCAAATTAATTTCCAATGGAAAGTCCTCCGTGTCAGTATCTGTTGTTGTTGCTGGTGTTGTGACTAATCTCGCTTGTCTAACAACAGAGCAAGCCCGCGAAGTTCATCTTGGCAAGGAGGCAAGCTTGCGTCTGTCGTTAGCAAGAGCCTTGGGCGCCACACAAGTGGCAGTACGAGTTTGCCCATTTCCATCCCCCAGTTATGAAGGAAAGATCCCCGGCGAAATGGGTTCGAGGGTCTCTCAGCGCTCTTTCTCTACCACTAACCTCTCGAAAGGACTTTCGGCTTTAAGTGCCCCCATGCATCACAGACACTATATATTTACAACCACTCATGCCTTGTCCGGGATTCGATGCCGGGCCCTTCGGTACGGCAGTCAGAATAACTAACCACTATCCCGGTTGGACAGTATTCATCGTCTCAAAACAGACAGCAGTAATGGGCTTTCCCGTACATTATAACTCCTTCATTCCTTCTGAAATGCATGCGAAAACTATTACTTGGTTGAAATGTCCTTCCTAGATGATTTTATGCAGATGACTTACTCATATTCAAATTACACATACCAAAACCTACAGCAAAACAAAAACAGTTTTGAAAAATCCAATGGGGCCAGAACATTAACATCCCGATAATTCCGTGTTAAGACAAGGAATTAGCGGAATAGAGCGACCTTTAAGTAAACTATTACTTCGGTTGATAGTTTGTAAATAAAATCTAATTTGTTTAAAAAATGTATGGCTTTATTATCATATTTAACATAAAATAGACAAAGATAACTGCTTGTGGACGCATCAGTACTCATGCTTTGATTTCAAAATATCGCATCATTCGTAGTATATCCTCTGGTCAGATAGCTTTCCGGATTCATAAATCAGCGACTGAACAAACACAAAAATTTTAAAAACAGCAAATCATTAGAATTCCCAAATGGAGTGTTAATTTTTGCCTTCATTTCTTTTCCCATCTTTTCTTAGTTTATAACATCAGTATTCAGGTTTCTTAACAAGATAAGAACTTTTTGATTCTTCCTTTTAGTTTTACTTATGGAACATTACTTTCTTCGCGCTTATGCTACATGAAATGCAACAACAGAATCACAAAATCCTTAGAACTCTCAATGCAGCACTAATTGTTGACTTACATTTTTACATTTGCTTTATTTTTAATATTGCTTCTATTATTTCTATAAAAAAGTACGTAGCAATAACATTTGTGGCAGCATCTTTTTGTTGCAAGGCGATTCGACACAAAAGGGAAAGGAGCACAAAATTGAAGATTGAGGGTCATTATTTTTTCCCACAAAAATCTGTTCATATCTTCAAGTAAAGTAATCAGTTCCAGTTTATCAAATTTACCCGAAATCTAATATATTGTTTCCATCCACATAAAAGTCTTCAATAACGTACTGCTTCCAGTTGTCCATTAAAGCTTCCCGTAAAGTATCACTTTTGGTTCTCCAGTTTTAAGCAAAATTTAATCGATTCTTTAGATGAAAGCAGAAAGCTTAAACACGGGAAACAGAAATTTTTGCAAGTTCCATATAAGAGTTGACGAAAACGTCGTCACACATATGCAGACACACAGACAGACAGACATCATTGTTTAAAAAAATGGAAATTCGCATTTTGAAGAGATTTGTATTTATTCACAGAACACTTTCGAATTTCGGAACTGAAGCCATTACTTCACCAACCTGTATGTATGGGTTGGCGGCAAGTAAAAAAAAGTACAGTTCGCTTTTTTACTTATAGAGCACAATTGTCTAACCAGCCGGCCGCATTACAGTTAGCATACAGCAAGAAGCCAGCGTGATGCGCAAATATAAAGCATTTACATCATACCTGATGAAATCAAATTGTTAATACTATCGAAAGCACATTCGGTGCAGAACTTAACGATGCCAACTCAGTTTCAGACATAGCATTTATGGTAGATTTGTCTGCTCATCAGAATTATTTACACATGCGTCTTCAAGGTAAAAACCTACCTATGACAAAAGTGTTTCAAACCATAAATGCGTTACAAATGAAACTGAAATTATGGCAATCCCTCAAAAATACCCAATTAATTTACATTTCAACTCAAAAGTAATCCAAAAAATGGTGGAAAATATATAACCTTACTTTTCCATTTGATACAAGAATTTGAAAATAGATTTCATAATTTACGGAAAAACAATGAAATTTTTACATTTTTGCAACTCCATTTATAGTCTATAAAGATCTGTTGAAAGAAAAGTTTTAAATAGAAAGTTTAGAGTTGTAATCTGGCATTGAACATAAGGACACATTTGACTACATACGTGTGTTAGACTTTTATAAATCAGACGTACCCAGAGATAATTATGCATCACTGAATTATTCACGCCATCATTATTTGGCAGCACCTATACTCGTGAACAAAGATTTCAAGAATGAAGCTCGCTAAAAGTAAAATTAGAACCAAAATATCGGATGAACACCTTGAAACCTCCCTGAAAATTGCAGCTACTTTAATCAAACCAGACAGTTATACATTTGTTTCTCAATCTCAAGGCCAAGTATCACATTAAATTTATGATAGTTATATCTTCATAGGTTATATAGGCTATAGGTTATTCAATTATGGCAAAGCACTCGAGGGCTATCTGCCTACGGAGAGGGATGCCTTCGTGGAGGACTTTCTAAGGGAAACTGGCTCGTATACACGTTACACATGGGAAAAACCACGAAAACGCCCATGCAGCCAGCCCGTTCGCGGGATTCGAACCTCGGGGACCGAACTACCAGTGTTCGGTATCTTTACCGCTCGGCCGCTGGCCTCTTTTATCTTCATAATTATAAATAAAATTTATAACCAAATATCGTGTATGATACATCAAATACAATGTCAAAATAATTCTATGTTGCTGCCATTATATTAAAAAAATCATAAATTAATTAAGTTTAAATTATAAAATGCGCTTTTATTTATATATTTATATATTTATTTATTTATTTATTTATTATTTTATTTAGTTTATTATTTATTTTTGCTCATCAGCTACCGGCGGTTCGCCGTATGACTCACGTGAATTACGGACTCACTTAAATTTTTCTATACATGCACTTCCTACACACTGAGCAACTTTGAACTAATGCCGTCAAACCCGCACATTTTTCTCTTGGAGACGAAATTCAAAAGTGTCTTTCAGAGGTCAAACTTGAGCAAACCCGAAAATTTTTTATGAAACATACGCAGACGTGTGATTCACTTATTTTGGAAGGCACGGGATGGCATTGGTATAAGAAATAATTTGTGTGGCGTAAAATATCAAGTCTTCTTCCAGTGTGGCCCAGGGAAGCTAAAAGGTTGCAAACCTTTGCTTTAAAGGATACGTCAAGTTCATGTACGTTTCTTAGGTTGCGCTAGTATAAGCAGGTCTTTATGGACTTGAGCTAAAGTACCACGTTAAAGACGAACTGAAATTTCAAAGTATCTGAAAGAGGAGTACTCCCAAAAAGGACAGTTGAAAGGACGTACTTCAGTTCATGTTCTTTGCATCGCTGTGAGGCTGATGGCGAAATAGCTTTGAATAATGAGAATTGGTCACAACTTTACGATTCAGAACGAAAGCGACAAAGACTGAGCGGCTCCACATTTCGCCAAAGATGCTCCGGGTGCATGTAACTGCAATAAAAGTCAGGATGACATTCTTCTAAGATTACCAGAAGCCAATTTCAGAACGTATCTCACACAGGAAGCATCGTGATCAATGATATCTATTCATATGTTTTAAGAAAAATCCTGTTCGCCAGAAACAACGAGAGTTGTTGATGATGAGAAAATGTCTTTCCCACGACTATGCAAAGCCACTAATTGGCTATAGTCTACAGCAACCATATTATATTGCTGAGGAGCCTCAGTATGAGTATACAGTACACCCTTCTTACTCATCGGATCTCGCTCCGTCTGATTTCTAAGTCTTCAATTCACTGCGAATGCGGACTGGAACAAATTCTAGAACGGTGATGAGATTCGATCGTCGATGTATATGAGTGATTGCGCATTCATATAACTCTCTCTGCACTTGAAAGAACTGCCTCTCAGACGACAAAAGGAGAGCCTACTTCGGTACCAAAGAGCCCAGGTTCGAATCCCGGAGGAAGCACGGATGTTTGTAAATATATAGTGTCTTTAAGGCATGGAGGTACTCTATGGCGAGCGAAAGTCTTCTCATGTGGTTTGG
>KK114093.1:203432-241952 GCA_000611955.2 Stegodyphus mimosarum
AGTTTACACCCAGGTGCTCTTCTTCAAAACTGGGGTGGAAGTAGAAAAGCAACCTCCTTGAGGCTCTGGCAAACCATTTTCCCATGAATTACACGGGTAGGACAACAGCAAATGGCAAGAACTCTGTATTGCCATGGAAATGCCTCTTTGTCAAGGGCTGATGTAAGCACACTGAAATTGAAAGAGACTATGTTCAATAGTGATAACGTAAATATTGCAGTATGCGACAAATAATCTGAAAATGAAACATTTTGGTTTCCCATTGAATATATATAGTTTATCAAAACTGTATATTCAATTATTCCTGGATATTTGCTAGATATTGGTTCCTCTAAAATAACACTTTTGTATAAAACCGAATACAAAATTTCCGACAAAACTCATTTACGGAAGTTGTAGAGACATTAGGTATTTTTTGATAGCAGGAGAGAGGAAAAGTGAGCAATGCCCTCGCCTGGGCTCGAACTACGAGCCTCTCAAATACGCGTTGATTGGGCTAGCCGTTGAGCGTATACGCCTTGAGTAGGCGTGTTAAGAAGGCTGGAGAAATGCCTTATATACTCTCCTTTTAAAGGGCGACTGGGGATTAGGAGACCCAAGCTCCAAATCCTGGTGATGGAGAATCATCCTCCACCACCTATTTTAGTTCAGGCGCCACTGTAGAGACAATAGTTACTTTGAAGCAAGAGCCACGTTGTTTCAATGATTTAAGCTCGTTATTTTAGGACTGTGTATATTAACTGCCGGTTTGTGCCCGTTGGTGGTAGGGCTAAAAGCCAACTAATGTTAATTATCTCCGCTGATTATTTAACTTAGTTTTAATTTTATATTTCGATTTTGAGTTGCAGCCAAAAGTATTAGCTAAGTTTGTAAGCACCAAACAAACTTAGCCAACAGCAGCTTAGCACACGGCACCAGAAGGCCGTCTGTAAATTCCTTCCTAAGTCGAATAAAAGGGGTCTTTTCACCCCTCTCATGTCTTTTCATTGCTACCGTTTAAATTTAGCAAATAGTCCCTTCACAGCTCAGACTTTAAAGATCCACCTAGAAAAATAAAGTTAATTTAGCTCTAATCTTACAATATAAATATATAGCAACACCGCAGACACAATAGTCGTTAAAACAACTAGACGCTAAAATATATTACGAAACAATGGTACAAAAATTACCCTTAATTTCTGAAGTAATAAATAAGAAAAGTTACTTTTCTTATTTATTACTTCAGAAAGAAATACTTTATTTACATCAGAAATCTCGAAAGATTCTCAAAGCAAATCAAATTCCCTTCTTCCTGAAATAAAATAAAGTTTTAAGAAATTTAGAAGTATCCAAGGACTACAACCGACTTTAAAAAGAACCTGAAATTCAGTTATTCGATGAAATATCCTCATTCTGTAAAAACTGAGGAAATTTTGTGGTAAATTTCATTTAAACAGCTTTGAACGTTTTACGATCGGATGAAAAATCATTCTACATATACACAGGGGCAATAAAATAATCTCACACAGTACACAGTACAGTGGAATAAAATTACCTATTTTGTTGCAAGAAATGCTTGTGACGTTTGGGATACTTGTTCTGGAAAATGTAATAAGATATAAATGCCTAAGCAAAGAATCTGGAAAAAAAACACTTCTCAAATTTTATTTTGAAGTTAATGCTAAAAACATCTGATGTAGCCACAACAAGACTTCCATCTATGGCCTGTTAAATTATACACATTTTTGCTGCATTTAATTTAAACTTATTTCCCCGAAATTCATTAGAGATATATTTCTCATTCAATCAATTCAGTTCTCACTTCGCGGCAAGGAAAAAAATACATAAAAACCTAAAACACCAAATAGAGTCCGTTAAAAAAACAATTTTACGACTAAATTAGACTTTGAATAATTTAAAATTAGGCAGGAAAATAGATGTTTCGGTACACAAAACATTTGGCCCCACTCGGCAAAGAGACACCAAAGATGAAGCAGAAACTAACTTAACTCACTATTCTACTAAGTTTCAAATATAAACAAATGGAGACGTACTTAGGCTTAATGGAACTTAAACAACTTTTAAATTGTTGGTAATTTTACAGTTATTGCATGCAGATTAACTAAATGCATGAAAACCTTAACCACAACATAAGATTACTACTACAATTCAATCACTTTATAAAGTAAAAAATGCACAATTTAACCAACATATGAGAATAAAAACGCTTAGCTCACCGTGCTGAGTAACAGAGTGGGTACATATACATGTATTTATATATGTTTCGTGCGGCCGATTGAAACTAAAAACGAAGGTGCACATCCACATATTATAGCAGTTCCATATACAAAATTTCAACGTTTTGAGGCTACTCGTTTTTGAGTTATAGAAGATACATACATACATACGTACAGACGGCACAAAAAACTCTTCTGAATCTATTTTAAATCCATTTCACACTCCTTTTTGGGAAAACAGTCCTTTATTCTGTCTGTACGTACAGATGTAACACAAAAAACATCGTTTAAATGGAATCGAGATCGATCAAAATGAAAATTTTCGTAAATACTTTACCCGAAATTTTTCGCAATTACATTACTTCCTTTACTTCGGACAAGGAAGTAAAAACGTTAGATTTTGTGAATTCTGACAACTTCCGTGCACTATATAACATTGACCTCAGTCAAAATTTAATTGTTAGTTGGACATATACATCAACACATGTGGCATATGATTTTCTAATAAATGTTTCTATAATTCATCCACTTAATAGCAGATACATAGCTAAGACCATAGGTTATTAATAATCTATCTCAGGCGACTTAATACTGTTGATGCATGGGATTTTAATGTTTTGTTTCATGTACACTGCGAAAAAAAAAGTCGGACAGTTCTATATCTCCCGTTCTACTGGGCCAATTAACGAAATTCAAATTGCGTTTTCCATGTCTCGAAAGTGCGACTTAAAATATATATTATTTATATATAGCTTCGTTCTAATATAGGTATTTTGACACAAAATGGAGCTCTTTCTGAAATAACATATTCCTTTTTTCCATATTTCGATTCTACGACTCAAATTATGACTAAATATTAAATTTTGTAAAGTTTGGTGCGAAATTTAAGGAAAAATTTAAAAAATTTAACTTGGCGCATTTGTTTCAGTTTGAGTCCAAAATAATTTACTTGCCGAACTTCTTAATATATAGCAACCTATTTTCCTTTCCCTTCCATTGATGAGCGGAAAAAGGCACATCATTCTTACTTTCAAATAATTTTAACAAAGTGCGTAAACCACATTTTTATTATTTTCGCTTTCAACAAATATGCTAAATTTCAAAACGCGCTAATACGTAAATTCAAATATATCTTCGGAAATTTTGAAAAGCTCTAATTTTTTGCAAGTATGCTTAGAAATACATCCACTTTAACATGATTGTAAAACTTTTGTAGGTTATAATTCTATTTTGCTTTCGAAAATTTGTACAAATTATTTAAAAATTCAAATTCTAAAAATAAATGATAAAAAATGGGTATATTTTATTTGGAATGAACTTAAACTTCGAACGGTGTAGGAAAGAATCAAATAAGTTTCATAAAAAAGAGATGTTAATGAATATATACCAAATTGAATTAACATTGAGGAGCTAAAATTTTGAGAGCCAATTTTTTAAAAAGTACTAGTGCGATTTTTACAAACTGGGCAGTTTGGCATAATTTGGATCGTAGAATCCAAATATGGAACAACATTGGCATTCGGAAAAAGTTCGATTTTGTGTCAAAATACCTATAATTGAACAATGCTATATATAAATCTAATACATATCCTAAGTCGCGCTTTCGAGACATGAGAAACACAATTTGAATTTCGTCAGTCGGCCCTGTAGAACGGGAGATATAGAACGCCCCCCCCCTTTTTTTTTCGCTGTGTACATTTTAAATATGGGCAAGTTTCTTTCTCCGATAGTTTCCGAGTGCTTTTCATAATAAGCAGCTGAACGTTTATTTAATTTATTCCTAACAGTTAGCTAAAATAAATGTATACACAAGCTTAATAACATGATTGCATTACCTCAATTTAAAATCTCAGTCTAAAAATTTCAGATAATGTAATATTTCTTTCAAAAGGAAAACGTAAATCGAACATTAATAATAACTATGAAACTGAATGAAACAAATTCTTTTCAGTACTGAAAGATTTCAAAGACATATAAAAACAAACTTCGATGGTGATAACAGTGTTTCTTTAAATATAATACATTTCTCAAGGTAATAGCTATTTTGAACATTTCCATGAAAGCAGTTTTACTGAGATGAGTAAACTTTATAACTGTGATTAGTCCGTTGATGAATGAATTGCGAAATCAAGTAGACCAGATGACAAACTGTTTTTTCCTACTAAAGAATATTCGTTGCCTAGTAAAGAAATTCGTTTTTATACCCAACGTCTTTTATATGTCTGGTAGGTTTACCAGTATTCTGCCGCAAACGAAGAGCGATTATAATCAACTGGGGCAATAGCGTCTACTTATTCTTTTATGTAAGACAAGGTGTGCTAAAAGAATAAATAAAAATAACCTTATTTGTACAGTTTGCAGACAAATATGTGCTACATAAAACAGCAAGGAATTTGTTTTAGGGGAACCAAACGAAAAACAAATGACGAAAAAAGTAATAAAAAATTGGAAAGCTGCAATTAAAGTTATACTCTGCACTTTAGGGAATTACTTAAGAGGTTTAAAAGTCTCAGCAATTTCTTACTATGTCTGGTTGAAAAGGAATTAGCATTTATTTTGCATTTTTTCTCAGGTTTCCTAAAATATTAAAAATTGCATTTATATTCATGAATTTTGAAATTTTTATTTAAATCTTATAAACGCTTTATTATATTAAATTCTGCATAGATACTTTTATTGAACTATGCAGGTAACCGTGGCTTTACAAATATGTAATGAAAATTTCATTGCCGAGTTACACCTCAGCTTAAGTTTATTTACAATTTTCTTACACCTTCCATCAATTTTTGAATTAATAACTTTAATTAAGATTTAGGAGATGCTGGAAATTAATTCCATGTTATAAACGGGAAACTATTAGCACAACATGCATTTAAGTATGCCATTTTGCTACGCCTTCCGTCGACTATCCAATAAATAATATCCATTCATAAATAGATGCTAGAAATGAATTCCGTGTCATAAACGGGAAACTATTACTGCAGCGCATGTTATAATTAAGTCAATAATGAATAATGTCAATTTTCAAAGTCAAGTAATTATTTATGCAATATGACCATTAAGTTTTATTCATCGAATTATGATGAAATCCATGGAAATTCACCTACAGGTGAAACTTACAGAAACAAAGCTTTAAAATCTGCTGCTTGGACGAACCTTAAGCCTAATATTATTTTAGTGTTGAAACATTTTAAACTGTTTAAAGTTCCAAGCACATAATGGAAATTCAATAATTTTTAAGTCTATCAACGTAATGCAAAATGCTCTTTCTCAGTTTTCTTGTATTTTCCCCTTGGCTTCAATGTACTTAGTACAGCGATCCGATAAACGAAAAATTCACAAGTTAAAAATAAAAATTGCCACAGCCTTCAAACCATTCCTGAACATCATCCCTCAAATTGTCATCATCATTGTGACGGGAACCACCTGAATGCTGTTTCAGTTTTTGAAACGAAGATAAGTCATTCGGGGAAAGAATCTAGTAAATATAGCAGACGGAAAGAAGTTGAAATCCCAGTTGCTAAAAGGCAGTTAAAAATCCTAAACATTGTGTGCTGGAGCTATGACGCACACTTTTCAGTACTTTTCTGTTGAGCTTGCCACAGCGTTTTTCCTTTTATGGTTTTTTGGAATTGAACCAATAGATTAAGGTAAAAAAAAATTTGCTACCTAAACATAGTCCCTCTTCATTCCCAAAACGTGATGGCTAAAATCTTTCCGGTAAATTTTTCGGTTTTGAAGGGGTAGGAAATACCTTGTGTTTCAACTCTACGCTTTCCTGCTTCCCTTCTGGCTCATAGTGATGAAGCTCACAACGATGAAGCTGTGCTTCATCGTTGTCTAAACATCTCTTCTTTGTGTAAACATAGCATTCTGCCTTTTGACGATGACATACGAAGAATTGTATTCAGTATTATGAGTTATTAAAAATATTTATAAACTATGAACATATAGTCATAGTCTGTGGTAATGTTAATGTAGTAACGTAGTCAGTATCACCCACACGCTGCAACAAATAATACCTGCTTTGTGAACTTCTCTTTTCAGATTTACAAAGGATGAGACAATTATTCCACCACATTTCTCCATCGCACAAATATTGCATCATGCTTAGAATTTAATCAATGCCTCTAGTACACAGAACTTCTATTCACCTGAGATCTACTGTTTTCCGCATTTTATAAGTATACAATGGGACCTGCATCATAATGTATAACAAGAGATTTATGTTTGACTTTTCTTAAGAAAAATTGTCAAAAGTTACTTTTTATTATTATTTTATTTTATTTTCAGAGACATTGGTCAGTTCTGGTGATGATTCCATGCAATATCTTTCTCAATCTTGGGTCACCTTATGAAAACATTTCCATTGTGAATGCTAAAACTATCAAACACGATGTTGCAAATATTTTTCCTGATTATATCTCTCAATGGTTCCAATAAATACATACATTTTCAATACAAATTATTTATGCTAATGAGCAAACTGTGAAGCAGATTTATTGAACTTTACTGAAAATGATAAATAACTAAACACTGAGAGAGAGAAAATGAATTTTTTTATAAAAAATTACAATATAAAGCAATTTTTATTTTTTTATTTAATTTTTTTTCTATAGTCTTTGTGGAATTATCCATATTTATGTTTTATAATATTTAAAGATTTTTCGATACATTTGCTTTGTTTTATTGTTTTATTACATAATACATTTAATGTTCTAATTCATAATATACCTTTTAATATTATTTAATGTGCAAGGACTTAATGGAGTTAATGAGATATATGTCTGTATTAATAAACCTTACTTTTAAAATCACAATTAAAATTTACATAATATGGTGCTGGAAAATATCTTTATATAATCTTTCTTCTTATGCAATATCCCACCAGTTGTCGTGAACACTGTTAGTTCGACATGGTGTTAATTTCAGGTAAACGAATTGACTTCATGGGCATTTTTTGTGATTTTCCGTATTTGTAACATGAATACGGGCCAATTTCTTTTTGAAAGTCAGTCCTCCATGAAGTCATCCCTTTCTTTCGGCAGGCAGTCCTCGCGTGCTTTAGCGATAAATAAACCAAAATATTTTCTTATTCAATAACTAGAATATTCTGCTACAATTTTGCTTTGGTATAAAGCATTAATTAAATTTGCTATACTTATATTCAAATTCTGCTTTATATTTCAATTTTATTTAAAATTAAAATGTATATCCAATTAAATATTTTCTCCAAATATATTTTTTAAAGTAAGAACATTTTAAATAATTGAAATTTATTGGTATAGAACAACGATGGCGAACCTATGACACTCGTGTGTGGCACGCGATTTCATTTTGGGGTCATACATACATCACTCATTTCCAGAGCCATCGATGGAAACAAACATTTGCACAATACAAAAATATTTGTCTCTTGCAACAACTTCGTTATTGTCAACATTTGCTGTGTTTTTCTAGGGTGCGTTCGAGCGCATTCATGGCAAATGGAAGATTCTGTATATAACACGGCAGCAGAGTTAATCTATGTGTTTTTCGAATTTTTACGCTCCGAGCTCAGGAAGTTCGTCATCAATGGTATCTATCGACATCTATATTTTTGAACTCCAGCCCCGTTCACTGAAGAACACTTAGGGGGCCGCGGAGACCAGCTTCATCTGTCACTCATCTCGAATGTTATATCTATTGCAGAATTAAAATTATGGATCACTCTTAAGTACTTTATCTCCAAGAAATAAAAGAAAAACAACTGTATGGAAATAGATAAAACATTAAACACTAACAATGAATGTCTTCCAATAATGCCCATTACTGGCAAATTAAAATTTTAGAAAACAAACTATTCCCATTTAACAAACATTTCTTTAATTTAGACATCAAACAACAAAAATCAGCGTTTTGTTGTTTTATTTCTAAATTAATACTTGTTCGGTGTGTTATTTTATTTTAACTACCGGCTCTTTGTTAGGAGTAAATGACAAACTCTGTTTTTGAATTCATTTCTCGAGTGTCATGTTTTATAGTTTTCTATTTTCCTCTATTTCACTAAGAGCTCTTGATTACTCATGATAATTAGTCACATTAAAAAGTGCATTTTTATAAGTTTACACAAAAGTAATAGCTTTTGATACAAAAACAATGAGTCAGAAATAAACTATAAAAATATTTAACAGTTATGCAATTTCTCCCATTGGAATTTATTGATTTTAAATCAACATATTTACTGATTTTATGAATGTTATTTAGTAATCATTCAAAATGCGGCATTTGGTACCTGTAAGAAACTCATTGATTGTCACCATAATTTACTCTCTTTAATCCCCCCCCTCATTTCTCTTTCAACGGACATCTTGTCATATTTTGCTTCACATACTTATGAAACTTAAGGGGTCAAGTATATGTAAAATGTCAAAATATGCCAACACTTTTAACACGCTTTTGAAGCTCAGTGTCTTTATAATTAACTGGTTTATGATTGAGAACTTTTTATACATATTTCGATATCCTCTGCATTGCATTTACATTATATTTATATGTTAAATTATTTTTAAAAAAGGAAATATTTTTCCGTCGTTGACGTAAAATTATAATTGAGAGCGATATCATAAATAAATTCATATTTTTAGAACAATAAACAAATTCACATTTTTAAACCATCTCCTCTCTCAAATTAGAAAAAAATACATAATTTAAATTACATACTTTAAAAATAATCGAATAATCTAAAACTGTTAGTATAAAAAATGAAATTTTAACTCAAAAAGAAATTACCTTAGAATACTGTAATTCTTAATGTGAACAAATATATAGATGGGTCTCCTACAGTAAGTCTTATAATGTGTGTACGTAGAATTGTATAGGGTAGCATTTTATGTGTAGCTCAAGTGATTTAATAGAATTTATTTGCTGGAATGCATCTCGTCATTTAAACTGCAAATACTTGGAAATATAATTTATTTTAACTCTAGAGCCAATTTTTACATGGAATTTGTGCTGCTTGCGAGTAATCGAGCTTTAATATAATAATGTAAGAGAAAGTTTCAATATTTTTAAACTTGAAGTCAATTTAGAAGTCAAACAACAAAAATCAGCGTTTTGTTGTTTGACTTCTAAATGAATACTTGTTCGGTTTCTGACCCTTGAAAGTTACCGTCAAGAACTGTCAATAATAATAATGAAAGTTACTGTTACTTACTTAAAGGCAAATCAAAATATGTCTTTATCATTTTAATGATTAACTAATAAAGCACACATACATATACTCTATGCTATAGTATAAGATAAAACATCTTAAAATTTACAAAGCACTAAATAAATACATTAGATTTTTATGAAGCCAGGAACTTTAAAATGCACATGTACTCTAACCGAGATCCGAACCACGGATCTTCTAATAGTATTTTACTAGATAACATTTACATTACGACAGCATACATGGGGAATACGATAATTCTTTATAACCATAAGAAGGATCGAACTTCAAAAGAAAAAAGCTTTTAAGATTGAAGGATTATTATGCGGAAAGGATATTTTATAGATTTCTCTATCATTTACACATTATTATTGAAAAGAAACTTGAAACATTCGATAAAAAATAACACTATACAAATGGCCTTTAATCACAAAATGTTATCATGCCATCACCATTTACACTCATGTCCAAATATATTATTTGGAGAAGTTAATGTTATTTATTACAAAGCCACTTTTATCTTACAGAGACTAGAAAAGTGCGAAATGAATTTTGTTGGAACAAGCATAGTTTCAAGCAAAATATCCTCTTCTGCTTAAACTACCTCCGTTTCCAACAGTACAGGGAAAACAACTGCAGTCTAAACTTGTTAGAAAATCTCATTGAGAGCAGGTTAGTACTTGGCATAAGTCATCGGGTTCAGGTCAAGGGGAAAAAAGGCTCAAACAGTAACTTTATTACTTCTTATTAAAATTGCTTCTTTATTTAACGTGATGAGGAAACGGTTGTATTATTGTACTGAAACACACATTTTTTTCTGAGCAGAATCATTCTGCCCGAATAAAGGTCTCTGAATTTGACATAGGCCTGTGCCTTACGGTAACAAAACTTATTTCCCTTTTTCCCTTGCGCATGAAAGCGATCTCTGTAATTTCGGTTAACGAAGTGCTAGTCACCAAATGTGTTCCAAATGTTGTTGTCTCTTTATATTTCGTTATGAATGTGCAATGACATTGTCACGAATAAGCTTAAAGAATGCACATCAGTTCAGAAATTTTCTCTCTTAGATTTTTCAGTTTATTAAGCAGATGAATTGCCAGCTGCTGGATTTGAATGCGAGTTTGCCACAAATACAACATTACTGAAGAGTAATACAGGACGCCATATACAAAATAGCGAAATAAACATCACTGCGCACTTGCCGTCACCATTTATACACAATCCCAGATTTATATTCACATACCCAACAGTAATGGTAGTCCATTAAATATCCAATCGATGTAATTCATGTTCGCAGGATAAGCGTGAAAAGCAAGCCTAATTTGCATTATCCAATCAAAAGTGAGCAAACGGTGTCTGATATGCAAGACGCTGAATCAAGCACTTCGAGCAGAATATATGGGAGAATTTCTCCAATACAGCATTAGATTCCCTGGGCCAAGCAGGTCCTTTATCTTGGGGTGATCCTCAGTAAAAGATTCTCATGGAACCCACACATTACACAATGTCTTAAAACGTTTCGAGCGCGTAAAGCCTCACTTACCCCCTTAATTGCTCGAAACAGCGCTCTATCTATAGATAATAAGTTACTTATTTATAAATCCATGTTGCGTTCCATTTTCTGTTATGCATGCCCGGTATGGGCCTATTCAAACAAATCTATCCGGAATAAATTACAGACAGCTCAAAAATGCATTTTGAGGCAGATTGCATGTGCCCCCTGGTACATCCATAATCGAAAAATTCATGAAGAATTACGCATAGAGATGGTCAGGAATTATTGTTTTCACCTGGCCAGAAGATTCTTCGATGGGTTGTACAATCTCAATAATCCATCAATTACACTCCACAATTATGACATTTATGATGAAGATAACTTTCATCGCCCCATGGCGATTTTAAATGATAATTTACCATAAATTCCATCTGCTCCTGTTGGTAATGATATGTATATTATACATACTGCTGCTACCTTTCATTTTGTTTATATGTAGATAAATTTTTGTACTGTATTACCATTGCATTGTGTTATGTATTTTATGCTATTATTCACATACCTTAGTACACCGAAAGTTTCGCACTGTGCCTTGATTATTTTCATAGTTCTTTCCATAGGTTAGTCACCAGCTCTTTCAGCTTAATCTGTCTTACATTAACTATTAAAAAAATATTATTAATTAAGTTATAAGTTATTTCTTTTTTCATACTATTCGTAATCTACTTAAGTTATTCGATGAGGGGTAGGGCCTTTGGCCCAGGCACCCTGGTGTTAGCACCGCGTGACATCTCAAAACAGCATTAGATTTCTGCTTGTGACAGCTGAAGACAGTTTGTTATGGCTCCGCAGTATCATTTGGGAGAATATGTGAAATGGCGAATCATTACCCTCTTAGAAGCACGACAGACAACCATGGAAGCAGCGAGATGTATGAATATTTTCCGACAGAGAATCTTTTTGAAATAGAACTCTGGAACTGTTGTAAAGAGGCCCGGATAAGGTCGCAAACGAATAACAACTGCTTCCTGATATCGATATCTGGAAATAATTGCCCGTCTTAACAGGAAGTCTACTTCTCGGCAATTAGGCCGTGAACTTACGGCCGCCAGTGGAACTTTTATATTATAGCAAATTGTATACAGAAGGCTTACTGAATAACGCCTGTAGCCAGAAAGCTAAATGTATGCGTTTCACTATCTTAACAAAAAAGATGGCTTGCTTTAAATGGTGCAAACATCGGAAAGGAAGTGAACAAACATTAATGGTTCCATTGATGAGTTAGGGTTAGTTTAACATCTGATTTTAAATGTTTTCCCATCTGAAAGGAGTCGGGAACGCAAAATCTTCCTTCGAACATTATGGAACGTGACCGTTTCGGTAATGCAGGTGTTATGGTATGTGGAGGAATTGTGATCAATGGGCGTACGCCTCTAAACGTTTTCAGCAGCCGATCTGTGCTCAACCAGATATATCGGGACAACGTCTGAGAACTTTTCAGAGGTGTATATGGATCAGACTTTTAATCTATGGACCATAATGTTCGTATACGTCTAGCGAAACTCGTTGAGGAGTTTCTTGAAAGTCAAATCATTGAGCGAATTCCGTGATCAGCAAAATATCCTGATCTTAGCCCGATAGACAGCTTATAGGACTAACTTAGAAAAGCAGTTCGACAGAGCCATCTTCCTCCTAGAGATATAAATGCCCTTAAGACCTCATTGCTAGAGAAATGGAATTTGATTCTCCTTTAGTTGACAACTTTATTGCCAGTGTGATTTGTGCGTAAAAATTCAGGGGTGACCACATTCTTTATTAAATTCATAAGCCTTGATTTTCTTCTGAGTTATTATTTTTTTCTGAACTCTGTTTGTAACATATTATTACTATTTTTAAAATCGTACGACAGTATTATATAAAGTGTTCTTAAATTTTTTCATTGTATTTATGTTTTATGATGTAATGTGCAATTCCACACAAATTCATAAAATTTTAATTAACAGTTTCTGAAAAATTCCCGGACTTTGTTCATATAAAGATAACTTTGACATGATTATAAACTGCGCCTCATTGAATTACTGGCCATACTAGGCACCATTTAGTACTTGAGAAATGGTGCCCATAAAATTACATAATATTTTTCCCGTTTCATTAAATTTATATAGCACTTCCCGTGAATGTAAAAATACAGCGAATACAGCGGTCCATATATTTCGTTATTATGTAATACAGGCTTCATTACTTTAAAAATTTCATAATTTCAAAAAATTCGTTTTATACCAACTTCATTCCCCGACCAGTTTTTTTCTTCCAAAAAAGAACTCTTCAACTATTACTTCATTCCAAGTTCTTAATTAGTTAGTCACGCATGAATTTATTTAAGTATATTTAGCAGCATAACATACGTAAAGAAAAAAACCTGACTATGAATGCATATAACTAAAACCACATTAAAAACAAGTAAAATTTGGTTATTATATGACAGTGAAATTATATGAAAAATAATGAATACCAAAGCAAAATCACAGATTTTTTTTGCATTAATACGAAACATAATTTGACAATAATTTTTACATGTACATATCACAGAACAATTTCATTTTGTCAATAAGATAGTCAATTAAAATTTGCTGAAAATGTTTCCGTTTCTTCGTCAATGTGGTCTTCTCTGAGCTGTCTAGAAAAGGAATTTCGCTATGCGGTATTTCTTATAAGGCTGCTCCATAAATATGTCCTTGAGATTCGCATTAGAATATCCGGCTTTTCAATTATCCGTTTGCGCAGGGGAGGATTCACGACGGCAGCAAATTATTTCTGAAGAATAGATGGTAAACTCCATGTTTATAAAGACCTTATAATAAGACTTCTTAGAAATGAAAAAACCCAATCAAATAAACTGGCTTCCGTTGCATTATAATAAGCCGACACACAGCTCCTTTCTCCCCAAGGTATTTCTAGCAAAGAATAGTATCACAGTTCGGAACACTGCTTATTCACCATATTTGGCACCTGTAAACAACTTCCCTTTCTCTAAAATGAATTCTTATCTCAAAGGTCAGTATTTTAATAGCACTTTAGAATAGGTTCGGAAAACCTATTTCGAAATACGAATTCTACGAAGGAATCAAATAGCTGTAGAAAAGTGTCAGTCATTATATAGTCTTGTTGAATACTAAAGGCTGGAAAGTTGGAATATTGTTGTTTTTTTTAACTTCCTATTTTGTTCAAAGTTAATCTTAAAACTTTTTAGTAACATTATGCATATTATGTACTTTGGTAGAGAATATCTGTTTGGTTTCATTTTTAAATAATTTAAAATCAGAAAGTAATGAAATTACAATTAAAGAGTTCAGTTTTCATGCATTCTGAAATATTTACCGATTACATTGATATGTTTTAAATTTTCCAATTCAAAATTGACAAAATGGTAATCATTTATCTCACTTGATTTCTCTGCTGCCCTATTATGATTTATATTATTATTTCTTTCATTAAATTCACGTTTTGTTAAAATAAAATGCTACACGTTTTGAATTTCATTCTAACCGTCTCTTCAAATAATTTGTGATCTAAGATTATTCAATGAATGGTTAAAGATTTTTGACTATTTGCTAAGAATGAAAAGAAGCAAACAGACGAAAATATATCTCAGTCGCTTAAATATGGAGAACCTGAGGCCGCTAAAGTTACAGATCGCTAATTCAAACAATGGTTGAAAAGAGATATAGACTTTTAACTGGAAACTCCTGGAAGTTTTTATTTACATCCCACTTATCTTGGTTTTAATTATGTAAGCAAATTAATACTTTTTAAGCTCTTTTGATAGCTCCTTTTCATTCTTAATTAGTTGAATATTTTATCGATATTTTATAAGTCATGTTATTGATGTTAGAAATAGTTGTTAATCAAACTTCATTTAACAGAATAAAACTCTTTTAAAATTTTATTAAATAAATCATATTAAGAAAAAAATAATAATAAAATAAAATCTGAAGGGCTTCAGATTTTAAATTACTTCCAAAGGGGAGTTTTTTTAACATTTTGTGTGTTACGTTTATTTATTAAATATCATGTTCTTCGCACTTAAACCATAAAATTCAGTTCAAGAGCAATATCGCAAAATAATTTTAAATGGAGCGTATCTTTAGAATTTCTGATACACAGTCTCATGCGCTGGAGATAACAATATTTTTCTCGTTGCCACTGCTAGCTTTGAAATCCTTGAGTTTGTTAATAAAAAATTCGTTAAAGTGCTACAAATATGAAATCGATAACAAAACAAATTCCAAATTTCAAATTTGGACTTCCAGATGCCCATATGCCACGCAGGAGGACTACGTTATTCAAAATTTCATGGCTCTAGGTGCCGTTGTTTTATCACAATGCGAGAAACATATATACATTTATGCGGATTCTTCATTATTTAATTTCTTTAAATATAATACAGGGCGATAATATTTGGGTGCAAACATTTGAAAAGTCAAACATCGCTTGTAGTGAATCAACGCAAAATGCCAAAACGAAATTAACAGTCCTTCTAGGAAAATTGCTCCTTTGGACTAGGAAGAGAAAAAACAAATTTTAGAAAAAATAAGAGAAAAAAGCATTCACTGTACACTCATTTTTTAAACTTAGTTTTTTTTTTATTTTCGTCTAGCATACAAATAATAACGCCTTAGAAAATCTTTTTAAATATGTGTCATAAAATTATTTCTACGTCCAGTACACTAGCAACATCTAAGCTTTGAAGAATTAATTTATGTTTATTAGTGGACTGACATAATACTATCCGTTCAATATATTTATTCATAAAATCGGAAAAGGTTCATTTAAAGTACGAGATATAGGGTAATATAAAGCATATGATGAAAAATTTTGTGTCAGATTTTAAACTAAACTGATTTTTTATTTAGTTGTACAGTCTTTTATGTTTGTCTATTATGTTGTACAGTATATTTAGTTGTACAGTTATACAGAACAACATATTATCAAACATTTCGTAATAACACAATTTCGAACCCCTTTTTTTTTGTACAAACGCATAATATTGTACTAATCATTGTGAAAGCACTAATGCTGCGCATTCAAAATAATTACATGCTAATTGCGTCTTACTAATATATAATATTATTTGGTTTCATATAGATTTGTTCTTAACTATTCGTTTAACACATTTTCGCTGAAAACTGTTAACTTGTATTGTCAAACTTCAATCACCTGAAACTTAAATCGAAAACGATTAATCGATATTTCAATTTGTCGAAAAAAAGATCAATTTAATTTCGAATTTGACGTTTTTGCATACAGTTTAGCTTGTGAACATTCTGCTTATTGACGTTTAAATAATTCCGATTCTATTGCAATTGTAAGCAATTTTACCTCCTCATCAATTTTTTATAATTTTGTCTTTTATTCCCTGAAACAGAATAGATAATAGAGTGATAATTCTTTCGCATAACATATATAACTTATGTCAAGGAAGACAAAAATATATGTATTTAATGGTCCTTATTTTCAGTGTGTTTTACCAATAGAATTTATGCAAAATCTTAAATATTGTTTAAAAGTAGATAGGCATACATATGTACAGCAATTATTCAGAGCTTTTATGTCAGTTGGTGAACCGAAGAAAATGCAGATATTCTGAAACTTAAAATATAAATGAACATATTTTGTTAATCAAAGCATTATGAAATTGTAAGAAAACTTTAAATTATGAGTTTCGCATGCTTTTAAGTTACTAAGCATGAAAACCTTACCTTGAAGCGTTGTTGCAAATCAAATTCAGATGGTCAGGGAATACTTAAGATTAAATAGGACAAAGAAATTTAAGAAATTATACTGAAAATTAATGACTGAATGATAAATTGTATCCAATAAGTAATCAAGCTAACTGATGGTCGACCGTCACTGCCGGCCAAACAGCAGAAAGTGAAGTACTAGTACTAAAGAGGAGCAGTAGTTCTAAAACCTACGCCGCGCCTTTACAGTTGTTTTCGGCTGGCAGCGCCACGCACGAGGATCACCATTTGTTGCATTAACGTATGACACGCCTACTTCTCTGGCGCGTTTTTGGGGAAGTTCACCAGAGGAGTTTCGAGTACGTATTTTTCGCTTGACAGAAAAGACGTCTCATAATGCTTTCAGCTGGATATTTCTTACCGATGTTACTAACAGTTCATCTGTGAAATACATTATATAATTTTATTTTATTTTAAAGATATATAAGTTTAATTTCTTAAAACACTATCTGTTGTTCAAAAACAGGAAAGCCTTAAACAGTATTAAAGTTATCTTCAGATTTTGGAAATTCAACGCCACATGAAAATTCGATTAAAAATGCAAACTGACAAAATGTTTAGTGTATTTTTAATAATTTAACATTAAGTGTTATTGTATGTGATTTATAAACATAAAAAAGTTTTATAAAATAAGGTTTTATTTCAAACGCTTAACACAATTAATGATTTGACATAGTTTATCCTATAGTTTCATGGGAACGAAAGGTTAAATAATTCTCTTTACTAAATTCATTTCAGTTTTATATCAGAAGTAATAAAAGCGTAGGAGTCCTTGATAAATTTATAAACATAATGCTTATGCTATTCAATTATGCAATTCAATTAATTCAATTAATGCAATTCAATTAATATATTTTTTAATCGAGCTTTTTCCACGTTTTTATTAATGATATAATTATGTAGATAAAAGAGAATTAATTAATCTCTTCTTCCCATGAATCTATATGATAAATTATGTTTCTTCTTTTAGTCTATTAATGGTTTTATGACTCTTAGAAAAACTTATTTTATAGAAACAATTTTATTTTTTTAATTTTTATCGTTTGAGTCTCAAAGACACACTGTTAATGAAATTATTCAATTGTAAAATTCTCTTTCATCAATTGATAATCGTTCGTTTCCTTCCAACAAATCTTCTTAGTATCAAATGGTCGAAAATTTCAAGCAAATTTCTAAATAAGAGTTCTACTATTGATGGGTGAACTACAGTATTATTAAACAAGTTAATCCATTCACCTTCCTAGCCTACCAGTAGCTAGATGGTTAAGAAGTTTTAGTACTAGATCGCTAAACGTTTCATTTCGTTCAGTTGCACGGCATTGACATCTAATAGAAAGCAATCTGTAAAATGATAAGAATGTAAAATTTGTCTATTTACTTGTATATATGTACAAATCGCCCTGATCGGTATAGCGGTTAGTGCTTCAGCACGATACGGCAGCCCCGGGGCTGCCGTATCGTGCTGAATTCGAGCTGGAATCTCGTGGAAGACATGAATGTTTGTAAGTGTATAGTGTCTGTGCCACGAGACATGGAGTACATGGAGTGCCCAAAATCCTCTTGAGTGGTTGGTGCTAAGAGAAGAGGGGTGGGAGATCCTCTTACCATCTCCAGTGTGTTCTCCATCAAAATTGGCGCAGAAATTGATAATAAGCAAGGCTCGGCGATACCTGATATACCTGTCAGAATGCGCAGGTGCCGGCTTACTTCAGCCTCGGGATTCGAGTCCCGGCCAAGAGCTGGCTGCATGGACGTTTTCGAGGTTTTCCAATGTATAACATGTATACGAGCCAGTTTGCCTCAGAAAGTCCTCCCCGAAGGCATCCTTTCCCTTAGCCAGATAATCCTCGGGTGTTTCGCCATAACCGAATACGCCAAGCCAAACCAATCAACCTGTTTCCGTGTGAGTATATATATATATATCGCACCACAATGGTTTTTAGAAAATATGTGAATTAGAATTTTTCAGATACAAACTGCTCAAATAAAAATTAGAAAGTTTTTGGTGACACTTTCGTATCACATTCCCAAATATACGATTACATTATCTGTCTTAATAAAGTAAACAAACTGCAAATTTTACAGATTTTTTTTTCTCTCAGATCACAGTTCATAGCATTTGACAGGTCTAGTTTAATTCCGTATGATATGTGGTTTGACTCAATCAGTAAATTTAGTTTAGTATTGGATGAAACGCTTAACAAAATTTGGATACTTTACTAAAAACTTTAAAATCTGAAATATGCTGTTTCTTTACTTTCCGAGATTAATTATGAAAGAATACCTTAGAACTCGAAAGTTATGGTTTTTGCATACTTTTTTTTGTGTATTTGTTTGTTTGATAAAATCTTTAGCTGTCAGAAGATAACAATCGTTTATTTAAACCTTCTTTACAATTAGTAGAAATAATTTGAATCGCTGACATTTGATTTAGAATGTAGTATATTCTATATGTAAAAAATAATGATTTTGTTATTATCTTATAAGGTATATCTTCCGCCTTCTTACTATGCCTTCGTGGTGTAGTGGTCAGCAAGCTCGACTCGAATTCGAGAGGTCCGTGGTTCGAGTCCTGGCGGGGGCATTGCTCATTTTTCAATTTCCCTTGCTTTCAAAAAAAAATCCTAATGGCTCTATAATCTATCGTTCAAATCGAAATAACGGAATTTACACCATAACAATATTTACATTTCATCTTATATTAAATTAAAATATTTCTATACACGTCTTCATATTCATAGCTGCACTTACAGATAAAACTGGAGAATTGTTTCAAGCATAAAAAATCTTAAAAAGCAATACATTCATAGAACTGAAATGAAGAAGAAGGGTATTTGTTATTTATGATTTAATATACAGGTTGAAGTAAAGCCAGCACCTACGCATCCAAGTAGGCCTATTATGTATAGTCGGGCCTCGTTTCCGCCCTGGGCTGTTAGTTTCCATCCCGCAGAACCAACACCGTCTCGAAAGATAAGGCCTGAGCACGAGAAGGAAAATGCCATAGACCTTATAAGAAATAGACGAACCCAAATGGGTTTTCTCCCTCATCTGACGCATTCCCGGCCGTCCCCTTGACCACATCTGGAGGATTAGGGACGACTTGCAGAAACCTAAGAATGGTTGGCTATTGCAAAGCGTATAATTTTCAAGAAAAAGCTGGTTGTAGCGCCTCATTTCACAAATTAGAATTTTTACATATTTTTATTTTTGAAACTGAGATTGATTTTTACAAATTTAGCATATTTATTAAGCATAATTAACGTTCCAAATAATTATAAAGCTGTTGCATACTTTCAGGCCTGCATATTATTTTAGCTTTTCCTATGCTGTACCGAAATGTTTACTTACTTCTGTTTCAAACAAATATTTTAAATCTGAACTAACAAAAAATTTCACACAAACAATTTTCTCTTAGAATTGTTATGCTTTTTATTGGTGTAAATAAGTAGAAAATACTAAACTATCTAAAAACGAATTTTTGAAAGTTTTCGTTTAAAATTCTAAATTGTGCTGCTTTTCTAAAATTATAGGTAAATGTTATAGCATAATTTTCGTAAAGAAGTTTTATTTCAATTATATTTATTTCATAATACACCAAAGTGATAAACACTTTCAACACCTTAATAATTTTTATACATTTATTCTAATGTTAAAACTATACTTAATTGTAATAATTAATTGTGCTAGTATTTTACAGTGATTATTTTTTAAAAATTTATTTCTAGTTCTGCATAAGATATTTTTATTTATCGTGAATTTAATTTATTAGCCCAAAGGGGCGATAGCCTAGAAAGGTTATTAGTTTCGAAACGGCATTTTTGCTTTTTCACTATAAACGGCGTATCACTTTTCAAACTGTTGTCACCGAATATTATCGCCCTGAATTATATTTAAAGAAATTAAATAATGAAGAATCTGCATGAATACATGTATGTTTCTCGCACTGCGAAAAAATGACTGTATCTAGAGCCATCAAATTTTGAATAACGTAATCCTATATCCGAACACGGGCACTTGGACCGTCAAATTTCGAATTTGTTTTAATCCATTTCATATTTTGTAAAACTTTAACGAATTTTTGATTAACAAACTCGAAGAGTTCAAAGCGAGCAATAGCAACACCGTACGGAAAATAACAGTTTTATCTTCAAAGCGGAAATTCTACAGATATGCTGCTTTCAAATATTTTCTGATATTGCTGTTGAATTGAACTTTATAGGTTTTACATGCGAATCACATGATATTCAATAAATAAAGGTAATATACCAAACATTAAAAAACATCCCTTTGTGAGTAACAGAAAATCTGAGTGCTCCCAGATTTTATTTTATTTTTTATTCTTTAATTTTTTCCCATTACACTCAAAATTTATGCTCCGAATTTTATGAATTATTAAAATATATAACCATCTTATGATCATCTTGTTATGCTAATAATTAATGATCATATATGATCATATCATAATCAAATAAATGATCCTCTTGTAATGTTATAATTATTTTAAAAACCACTGCCTGAAAATGCTTATAAAATATTTGAAAAATATGAAATCTTGTTTAATTTTGCCTTATTTGTTTCAAAGCATCATGTACTATCAATCGTGTACACAAAAATTTTGTGTTCAGAGTTTTTACCATTTTACCAAAGTAAAGATGATTATACAAAAATTACGCGTGAAAAAAATGCGCAAAACGCAGTAAAAGTACTTTAATGAGATGTATTAAATCTTATTTGAAAAAAAAAGTGCGACTTTCATAATGTCATCACTTATACACAACATATGACATTTAATAATTAAAAACAGTTATGTGATAGAAACCCCATAGGATTCAATGTTAGAGTAAGCTAGATCGCCCCTACTCCTTCTTGAGGACATGTGGGGGACGCGCACTTCGCCCACTGGGTTAGTCTACCTCTTATAAGGTCCATGGAAAATGGTCAGTGACGTCACGATCAGAAGACCGACGTGGTGACGGTGAAGCAGAGAAAAGTGTCTCCTAGAAGTTTAAACCAATAATACTCCATGAATCAAGCTATAATTAGTGCGTTTTTACTACTCTCTGTAAATTCGTATTCTGCCTTGTGATTAGATCCTAATTTTGAATTAAAATTTCAGACACCTTATGGAAAATTTGGTTTTCTGCTGATCATGCTATTCAGTTTAGCAGTAAAGAAGCGTTTATCAAATTGGTGATCGCCTTTTAATATGGCTGATAGTGAAAATGCCATCCCGTTGCTGCCTGCCTTCTTTGCAACAGTAATTATGACAGTGCAGGTTGCAGCATTTCTATAGGGCAAGTATTTGAATCAGAATCCAAACTTAGATTGCAGGATTCTTTGCCCCTTAATTCAAGTTTGTACGGAAGTGTTAAAACATTTGACACTGAAATTGTGTGGAAAGATTTAGGACAAAAGATGATGTAAATAATTCAATTCATGTGCAAGAAAGTGATTTTTTACAGTTAACAACTGTTTTACCTATTTATTATCTTGGAAGCTACTGTACCTATACAGTGTGCAAAAATTTTAGATGCAGCTCATGCAAAAACCAGTTAACTGTCGCGAAAAAGAAATGGATTGTGATAATTCCTACAGACTAGTATCAAGTTTAGACAGAGGAGGCTTACTGTTTCCACATCCAGACGATGTAAAGATTGTAAGTTGCTCTTACATTATAATTAAAAAATCAGTTTCATTTGAATATGAACAATCATTCTTAAAAGTACAAACTCAGAGGTACTTACTTTGTTCAATTACAATAAATCAATTCTTTCTAAGTTTTCAGTTACGTGTAAGAAATCTTTGATCATGTAGATATATGTTTGTCAGGGCATTATTAAAAAAATTGCTTGGGTTTCTGAATATTATGCTAAAAAATTATTGTTGTAAAAGAAATGATGTTATAGCATTCATTATTTTAATTAACCAAATTATTTTTAGTTTGAACTTTCCTATCGAATTCTCAAAGTTTCAGTTGCTGCCCGAATTTAGCGCGAGTGAGATATTTATGCAAATCGCATATATCTGTTAGCAGTTAAAAGGCAGGAGTTAACGAAGGGAAAAACAGAGTCTTGGATTTATCGCCGTAAGGCTGTGCGCGCAAAGATTTCCTCTGTCTACTGAAAGTTCGCCTTCATAGGCAATTTGCAATTACCAGTGTTTTCTAGTGAAATTCGCATAATTGCACTTCACTAAGAGTTAAGCTTCCCTCGCCGTCCTATTTAGAATTTAGTTAGGTATTGAATTTGTTAACACACTTTAGTTTAATATTATTTTAGTTCAGCCCAAGTAGTGGCTTACTCTCAATTGGAAGAGTTGTAAATATTTGAATTAAAGGGTCACTTTTTAAACCCTCCTTCTGACTTTGTAGTTCTTCAACACTAAAGGACATAGCCTAGATCTGCTCACTGTCCTCCACATAAGGTTTCACAGTTTATGCTCACGAAAAGAGTCAAGAGATTGAAGGAGAAACCTTACACTGGCGCCCGAACAACTAAAAGGATGGAAGGAAGTTGGAATATGCCTACTACATCCCAGAATACAGCTGCAATGCCTGATGGATTTGGATTCATAGTGGAAACCATCAGAGCAGCCATGAAGCCGGCAGTAGTTTTTGATGCCAGAGGACCTGTGAACACATTCCTGGAAAAGTTAGAAGCGCATTTTTTGCTGTATCCAGTTCCGGAACATCAGAA
Source organism: Stegodyphus mimosarum (assembly GCA_000611955.2). Taxonomy (NCBI): domain Eukaryota; kingdom Metazoa; phylum Arthropoda; class Arachnida; order Araneae; family Eresidae; genus Stegodyphus; species Stegodyphus mimosarum. The sequence continues at coordinate 226,835 of KK114093.1, forward strand.
GGTCATATTAGCGACAGGAGCATTGAGGGGCCAAGCAGCGACCTGGTATAAGTGCATCGGAAAATGTCTGCTGGGAGAACCAGGAACGCCGACTTACACGTACGAGAATTTTAAACTAGCAATTTTGAGAGCGTTTCCTGTGGTTAAAGACCGTGCGAAACTCGAAGCTGAGTTGTTTAGCAAGTATCAACAGCGGGTGGATGAACTATCGGAATTTATTTTGAGAAAAATACAAGTCTTTAAATTATTGTATGGCACGAGGCCGGACCCGGAGATTATCCAGATAATCCTGCCCAGATTGTTACCATCGATACAAGATTTCATGGAGCTAAGAAATCCCGTGACGCTGGACAAGCTGTTTGAACTCGCCGTACAATTCGAGAGCCGGCGAGCGGCCGAAAATCAACGGAGACAATCGTATGAACAGCGGCTGCAGGGGAACCAGAATGCCGAAGGAAGAAACAGACGATGGCCGAGAACTACTGGTACCAGTCAAAATGCGAGCGGTCAACCGCGCCAAGTACAGCGCCAACAAAATAATTCCAACTACGGAAGAAAATCATTCTCCCCAGGCAGAAGCCAGCAACAGAAGAAAACACCCGCAAAGCATTTAAACTACTAAGGAATATTGCGGGGAAGGGGGTGCAATGTTCCGAGGAGAAGAAAAATCCCTCTGAAGTACAGCTAAATACGGTCATGGTGAGAAACATTGAATTACCGAGACTGCAGTTACTAATTAACAACGTACCCGCTACAGCTCTGTTGGATACCGGCGCTCAAGGAAGCTGTTTGGCAGAAGAATTTTTTAAGAAGCACTTTCGTAGATATCGTCTGCATAGCGTGGAAGGAATGAAGGTGGTAGCAGCCCAAGGAAAAACGTGTCAATGCATGGGAAAAATCGAGCTGTACATCAAAATCGGCGAAGAACAAAAAAAAATTATGTTTCTTGTAGTGAAGAACCTCCAAGCATCGGTTATTTTAGGAACAGATTTCTTTGCAGCTGTGGATGCGAAAATCGATTTTGAAAACTCCACCTTGCAAGTAACCATGGACCCAGTTAAAAAGAAATCAACACCTCCCCCTGAAGTGGATTTAAGCCATCTAACGCCCGAAGAACAGGACAAGTTTCGGGAATTGGTAAGTAATTTCGCTGATTTATTTGATGATATTCCAGGATTCACCCAGATCGTAGCACACGAAATTAAATTAACTACGGATGAACCTATACGTCAGCGTCCTTACAAGTACGACAAAGTTAAGGAGGAAATAATAAAATACCATATTGATGAAATGTTAAGAAACAAAATAATAACTCCTATTTCTAGTGCATATGCGAGTCCGGTGGTTTTATGTAAGAAAAATAATGATTTGCCGTTAACTGATCCATTAAGGTACAGGTTCGCTATTGACTACAGAAAGCTTAATAGTATAACAAAATTTCCAACTTACCCACTTCCGGTAATTGATGAAATTCTAAGAAGTATTAAATCAACAAAATACATAACCACGCTAGATTTGACATCCGGATATTTTCAGATAAGCATAAAGCCGGAAGATGTTCACAAAACAGCATTCATAACAAAATACGGTACATATGGCTTTTTGCGTATGCCTTTTGGATTGTCGGGAGCCCCGGCCACGTTTCAGAGGTGCATGGACAAAATTTTAAGGCCGGTAATAGGAAAAAGTACATTTATTTATCTTGACGATATAATTGTTACTTCAGAGTCGCTGGAAGAACATATTAAAGACCTTCGAGAAGTCTTTACTCTTTTGAAAGATGCAGGACTTAAAGTGAACATTAAGAAATGTAAATTCGCGGCAAAAGAACTCAAATATTTAGGGTACAAAATTTCTCAAAGGGGGATCGAAACAGATAAATCTAAAGTTATAGCAGTGAAAAATTACCCAATTCCGAATACAGCCAAAAAGTTAGCGACTTTCTTGGGTATGTGCTCATATTATAGAATTTTTATTAAAAATTTCGCAGAAATTGCTGAACCATTGTTAAAGTTGAGAAGGAAAAGAGTTCGTTTTGCGTGGTCTTCAGAAGCAAACGCCGCGTTTGAGAAGTTAAAAGAATCTTTAATTAATGCACCGGTTCTAAAGTTCCCAGAGAAAGACAAGGGTCTAGAAATTTATGCAGACGCATCAGATTACGCAATCGGAGCCGTGTTAACACAAAATAGAAAAGCGATTGCCTTTTTTAGTCGTACATTGAATGATACGCAAAGAAATTATTCGGCAACGGAGCGTGAAACTTTAGCAGTGCTCGCAGCTGTTCAAAAATTTTGTGTATATTTTGGGAGTTCTCCCGTAACAGTATATTCAGATCATGCGGCAGTTACCAGATTATTTTCAGGAAAGAATCTTTCGCCACGCTTAATTCGGTGGACCCTAAAGTTGCAAGAATTTAATCTCATTATCAAACACACACCGGGAAAAGACAATGTAGTGGCCGACGCATTATCTAGAATAAAGTTAGACGAGAACGGCGAGAAAGTAAAAATAGCGATGCTTCAGGCAAAGGTCATTGACTCTCGAGAGACTGTAATAGAAGAAATTGCTAGGGATCCCGAATTCGGAAATATTTATAATTATTTAAAAGACCCAGATAACTTCCAGCATATAGACATTAATGCAATACGAAGCAGAGCACAGAACTATGAAATCATTGATGGTCTCTTATTTTATACTAAAGTTACGAATCAAAATAGTGAATACAGACCAGTCATCCCGGCCAAATTAATTTTAAGTATCTTGCAAGAGCTCCACGATTCGCCTGTCTCGGGCCATTTTGGAATTAGAAAAACAATACAACGCGTACGCGAGGCGGTATATTTTCCGCAATTACAAAAGATAGTTAAAAATTACTGCCAGACTTGTCACACGTGTCAGATAAATAATGACGTAAATTTCCGCCCGGCCGGGTTATTAACTAGTATTGAGTCTAGGTTCCCCAATGAAATAATTGGTATTGACCTCTTAGGCCCCTACCCCAGGAGTCATGTAAATAAGGCACGATTTTTATTAGTCATTGTGGATCATTTCAGTAAATGGGTTGAGTTGATACCACTTAAGCGGGCTTCAGCAAAAGTCGTTGCAGATTCGTTTTTGAACAAATATATTTTAAGATATGGATGTCCAGCGAGGGTGATTAGCGATAATGGTCCCCAGTTTGTAAGCAGTACATTTAAAATGATGTGTGACAAGTTGGGCATTAAGCATATGAAAATGGTACCCTACCGCCCACAATCAAATATAGCGGAACGGGTAAATAAGAATATTGTAAAATTGATTAGAAATTATGTGCAAAAGCACCATTCTAACTGGGATGACTGCGTCGAAGAATTTGCATTCGCCCTCAGAACGGCTAAGCACGAGACAACGAAGAAATCCCCCGCCGAATTGTTTTTGGGCAGGAAGATAATGACCCCCTTAGATAAATTATTTTATGTGAAAGATAGAGCGCCGGAATTTCAAATGGGTGAAATAGAAAAAATGTTGAAGGAGGCAGAAAAGTGCTCCCGGGAAGCGCAAAAGAAACAAAAGATTTACTACGATTCAAAAAGAAGAACCGTAGAATATAAAGTGGGGGAGGAGGTGTTGAAACAAGCCCACGCACTTTCATGCGCAGCAAAAGATAAGGTCGCAAAATTTTGCCCAAGATGGCATGGTCCTTTTGAAATTACAAGAATAGTTGAATGCCGTGCATATTTAAAGAATGAGAAGGGCGAAGAGACTGTGGCAAATTTCGATCAAATTAAACATTATTATCGAAGAGCTAATAATAATATTTTGAAAGACATGTTGCAGGGTCCAGCCTCACAGAATTTTTCTAAGATTCAAGAGCCCCAACCAGGTCCCTCAAAAACAAGAGAACCCAGTTTGAAAAGGAGGTTACCAGAAGAGAGGAAGCCGCAGCCAAAGAAAAGACCACCCCAAAAAGAAAAAAGGACAAACGCTAAGCAACAGTCTCAGCAACCAAAGCGTCTAAGGAAGGAACGTCCAAATGAAAACACTATGAAAGCTCCACCACTACGGAGGGAACAGAACGGCGAGAAGCGAGCCGCCGAAGGTGCCAACCCACAACGAAGGAGCCTACGAGTGCAGGAGAAGGAACGAGCCAGTCTGGAGAGGGAGCAAAGACTTCAGCACAAACGGAAAGCGCCACCCACCATTCGTCCCAACAAGGTGTTTCTGGAGGAAAGAAGATCGACCAAACGAAAGGCGGCCCCAGAGTTTCAATCTAGGAGTAACAAGCAAAGAATAGCCCAAGCCACAGTATATCCAACCTTTCAGGAATGGACAAAAAAACGCCTAAAAGACTGGCAGAAAGATAAGTAGATTCTTTATTTTCTTTTAAAATTCACACAGTTATGTTTCTGATTTAAGTGCAAGTTGCAGATTTAAAAGGGAAGTTACCCGAGTCAAAAGCCGGTTGCCGAAAGCGTAAAGGACACGCTTGAAGGAACAACTTAATTATGCAGCGGAAGAAATTCGAGAGTTCAGTTGAAAAACTGTGAGACTTCGTGAAATGTTCTTTGTAATCCAGAACATGGGATTCATCGATTTTAGTCAAAAGACTCTCTGTAAATAGGAAATTGAATTGTGTTAATTAAAAGCAACTAGTACGTAAGTTGTATAGCAAAACTGTTGTATTATATTTTTCTATGTATAAATAATGAATGCATTTAATGTAAAACTGTTTTCTATGTAATGCATGATTTGTTGTAAGCCTTAAGCACTGGTTTTGTTTATATCGAATATTTTGGAAAAGCGTAAAGGATACGCAAGTTAAAATTAAAATGTAATGTAAAAGCGTAAAGCGCGCTAAATTAGAAAGTGAATATATAAGTGTTATTTAACGCAATGAGCATTTAAAGAAAATTTGAATTGAAGATTGAAAGAATGAATTATATGTATGAAATGCAATTGAAATGTTTGAATGTTGTACGTAGTGTTCTCTGGTTTCACACAAAAGTTTAAAGTTCATTTCATGTTAGAACCTCAGGGCATTTCAGATTTGTTTTAGGGGAGGTCTGAGGTCTTGAAAGTCGAAGAATTAACCCCAATAGAATTGAAGTCAGGTGGTAGTTGTGAACACTTGACAAAGTAAAACTGCGTGTTTTTCACAAACACCACATTTGGCCAGAGAACAAGGGGGAAGTTTTAAAAATGAATGAGTGTAAAATGAATGCGTGTGGCGAAAAGCGCTAATAGAAAATAAAAAACGCGAATACCTAAAGCGCGAATAAAAGGTCATTACGGAAAGCATCAGAGGAAGGGAATGTTGTACTTTTCAGGTGAAATGTACTTATAACATGAAATTAAAATTTATTTCCTTCCAGATTGGAAGGAACCAGATAGAATCCAGCCAAATTCCTGATGGATCTTTTTGATGTGAAGACGGAAAAAGATATTCTATGTTAAAATATCTAAGACACAAACAGAGAGTTAAACTAAATTTAAAACTTACAATTGTAAAGGATGGCGAATAGGAAGGAAAATTTAGATTTAGAATTTAGCATCTTCACTAAAAGCCGATTTTAGGCTACTTAGTTTCAGACTACTAAATTCTGGGAGCAACTTTGTAGCATTCATTATTTTAATTAACCAAATTATTTTTAGTTTGAACTTTCCTATCGAATTCTCAAAGTTTCAGTTGCTGCCCGAATTTAGCGCGAGTGAGATATTTATGCAAATCGCATATATCTGTTAGCAGTTTAAAAGGCAAGAGTTAACGAGGGGAAAGACAGAGCCTTGGATTTATCGCCGTAAGGCTGTGCGCGCAAAGATTTCCTCTGTCTACTGAAAGTTCGCCTTCATAGGCAATTTGCAATTACCAGTGTTTGCTAGTGAAAATTCGCATTTATTGCATTTCACTAAGAGTTAAGCTTCCCTCGCCGTCCTATTTAGAATTTAGTTAGGTATTGAATTTGTTAACACACTTTAGTTTAATATTATTTTAGTTCAGCCCAAGTAGTGGCTTACTCTCGATTTGAAGAGTTGTAAATATTAGAATAAAGGGTCACTTTTAAACCCTCCTTCTGACTTTGTAGTTTCTGCAACACTAAAGGACATAGCCTAGATTCGCTCACTGTCCTCCACATAAGGTTTCACAGTTTATGCTTACGAAAAGAGTCAAGAGATTGAAGGAGAAACCTTACAATGTAACTATATTTCATACATATATTTTTTGCTTGTTTGCTTCTTCCATAGTTTTAATTTTGCTGATCTCTAGTGTGGGTTATTTCTTTCTTTCTTTTAAGTTTTTTATTTCCTGTATTACAGTTTAAATTTTGTTAATATCTTGTAAAACTTACACCGTCCAATTTTTTTAATTCTACTGATAGTGGGTATAGTCTATCCCATATATACGAAATGTCGAATAATATCATGAAATTTATAAATATATTTATACTCATTGCATTGTAAGTACATAAAAATACTGTAGACTGTTTTACAGTACTTACTATGCTGGGCTTAATCAAGGATTTTACATGCCCAAAGGGACGTTGTTCATAACATTATTTTTTGCTGACTTGATTAAAATACATTATCAGAATAAGTAAGAATTTAAATTTTTATTTCTTTTCATATATTTCATGAAAAACTTTTGCGTGTGTACGTACGAATTGTTATTTTATCTTGTTTGGTTTCTAATTTTCTTAATTTCTTGTATACTTATACCTTGCGAGATTTTTCCATAAATAGTGTTGCGTATTTCTTTTCCCTATGTGCTTGGAATTCAATAATTATATTTTGGTAAACTGATTAAAACATCTAATTATAATGAACATAAATGCTATGCATTGTGAGCAAAGGATTATAAATATCTAAGGTAATAGTATCTGTGTTAATGGTGTATAAAATACTGTAGATATCTGTTTTCTACTGACATGCAGTTCTTTATGAATTTTTTGGAAGTAACTTAAAACGTAGAAATAAGGTAGAATGTTTATAGAACATAATTTCAGTATAAAACTGTAATTTGAAATAACCAATTACTGCATAAATATTTGTAAGAAACCCTGAAGCTTTGGAGTTTTTAAATTCAATGTGAAAAGTCTAAATTTTAATTATGTTTCCTATGAAAGTTCATTCAAACTGCTCAACAAATTTATATTGATAAAAAAATTTTCTGCACAATTTGCACTAAAAAAAGGTTAAGGAATGATTGCTTGTTAACTTCTGAGAATTTATAATGCTTGTTTATTTAATGTTTTATTCATTCGCAAAACAATTTTCATTGCCATTTGGATTAGAATATTTGGTTTGAAAGGAAATGGTTAAAAGAGAAAAATGAAAAAGAACTAAAAATCAGTTTTAATTTCATTTAAATAATAACCGTAATAAATTATGAATGTAAATTCATTCTGAAATTTACAAAATGGATATGAAATATATAATACTGCATGCATATATCTCATACCGTCACTTCATTGGTAAAATTTCATCTGTTTACTCAAAAGAAATTTTGATTAGTTTTTTTTTCCTTCAAATACATTGGAAGAGAAAATTACCTATAAGTGTTTATTAATCATCTACTAAAAATAATCTACAAAGAGAGAAAGTTAGATTTGTATTTATTCATCATATTTTCTGTACTTTTCAGTGTAATTAAAAACACTTTGAAAACTTCCCGTCTTCCCGGAATAAAACATACGATTTAAGTTTTAAAATTTCATTGCGAATTTTACTATAAATTATAAATCGTGAATACTGAATAAAATACATAGGAAATAAGTAGGAGTTAAGTAAATAAACACCCAAAGGAAGGTATGAAAAGAAGCAGAGCTATGAGCAACCGGTCTTCTGCTGCGACGTCACGCCGTCGTGCTCAGGCCTTGTGTTAACTGTTGGCAGAACACGCTGAGTTCTCCAAGGGAAAACAACCTGGGTTGCGATTCCACGGTCCCTCACTCCTCTTCCTCTACCAACAACTTCTTGAGTGGATTTTGGTTCATCCTGTATTTTGAATGCCTTCGGTACGCCACTCTGCATCACTAAAACCTAACCCGTCTGAGCGGCTTTTAATAAAGCAATAACGGAAGAAAGCTATTTATATCAATTACACTTGCTGTACGCTCATTTATCTGAATATGCTCAATCGTGTTCAAAGGCAGAATGGGTAAAACCGCACTGGAGTAGTTTGGTCCGGGTTCAAGCCCATGTGAATAGACTGGCTGCATATGTTTGCTTTTCGTGGAGTTAACTCATGTGTAACGGGAATACGAGACAGGTTGCTTTAGAATGTCCTATGCGAAGGCATTTCATTACTTGGAAACAGCCCTTGTGTTCTTTGCCATATTTCAGCAACCTAACGTAAGCATGTTATTTTGAAATGAAAGAAATATACCTACGACTGCTTAATTCATTGTAAAATTCTTCAGCACCAAATAACTTCGCAGTCATCAGTTATTTTGAATCTTCAATTTTCATTAATGTTCACATTATATATCGCTAAATAAAAAAACCAGAATTAAAGGCATAAACATAAAAAGCAAAAATGATAATATTAAGCATCCTTAATGACTAAAGTCATCCAAGCAACAATACAAAATTAATATGTCAAATAAAAGAAAAAGAATGAAAAGAGCATTGGAGAAAGAACCTTCTACTAAACTGATTATTGTAGCACTTGAAAATAAAAATAATTTAATGAGTTCATGAAAGATAATACTATGGTAATAAGTCAAAAAACATATTAAAAACATTTTTACTAACTTATATATAATATAAGGTATAAAAAAATCTAAATTTGCAAAAAATTGGCTTTTAACGAAATTTTCTGGCAACCGCAAATATCGTCTGCGCAAACAGTTCACGCTGGCTTTTTTGATTATATTTTGTCAAACGATTTTTGGCATTTGAAAGAAAGAGACTTGCTTTAGAACAATGTGCTGTGAAATTTGTTAAAAATATAGTTACTAAATACAACGTGTCTAAAATGGAACTGTGACGCTATCAGATTAGAACCATCATTTGCTTCCAGTTCTATCGCAAAAATTCAGCACATCAACAAACAAACATATTTGTCTTCTTCGAAAGAAGATTCGATTTCATTGTGCGTTTTGAGGCCTCATCATTATCTAGCCGTTGTACAGTTAGCGTTAGATTATTACATAAGATTCACTTTTGTCTCATTCGCTATTTAAAATAAAAATTCCTTCGCTGATGAAAAGCGGAACATTTCTCTTTCGTAAAGATAAAGAAGAACAAATATGCAGATGACTCATCATGACTTTTTGTGCAAATTCATGTTAAATCCAATTTACAAATCTTTTTTCGTTTTTCAAGAGCTTGCAAGTGATGAGGAACTATATAGCTACTAAATTCCTTACAGTTTCAAAAGTGACAATTTCCATTAATCTTAGAAGTGTATCAACGTTACCCTCTTTCAAGGACCGTATCAATAAATTTTAAATTTTTTAAATGTTCGCTGCATGCTCATTTTTTTCATGCGTCAGCTCTAAATGTTCTTTAGATCGCTTAACTTGCCTCCGTTAAGTTATGGGCAAACTGAAATTCGTAAATAAAGTTATCCATTTGAGGCTCTCTTTCTGTGTTTTGTCCCTTCTATCATACTATAATCTATAATTTAAATGATTCGATGAGCATATGATGAATATATAAAATTTAAACATTGGATGCCGCTCGAAGTGTTAACCATACAGAGTTTAGATGCTAAATCGTCGGAAACTAACAGGAGTGCGATGCATTCGGCCAGTGATATGAATTCTATGGAACTGGTGGTACACAGCATCACAACAGGCTAATGATGAGAATAACACGATTTACAGAAGACTGAAGCATTCTCTCCAATTGGAGTAATCAAAGAAACAAAAAATTGTAACAACCAGATATGAACATAGTGTAATTGCAATTGCTCCCAAGTTAGTGTGTATGTTTGTGTAGAAGTGTTATTGTGCATCTTATGTAACAAATGAAAACATTTGAGTAACTAAGAAACAAATATACAAAGTGAGAATATGCATAGCATTAGCATTATGATAATGTCATTTACTATGAGACATAGGGTATGAAAAGCCAAAGAGGTTCAGAAATGTATGTATATGATACAAAAGAAAATAAGTATATACAGAGCTACGTGTAAATTTAATATGAGTAAAATAGAGGAAGAATATGTTACTGTACTCTTATGATATGTCTAATTCACTGACGCAATTTGAAAGTATTTTTAAAATACAAAAATTATTTCTGCTCAAAATCTCTTATTTCATGTGTCTCAACACATTTTAAAAAAATCTGATGTGTACACCAAATGACTTCCTTGTACGGAATATTAAATTATACTCAATTTTCCTGCATTTAATTTAAAAATATTGAATTAACAGTTAACGAATTTTGAATTAAATCTACTTCATCGATAGCGTATAAATCACAATGGAATAAATGTACTCTTTAAATTTTACCATATTTATTTACCATAGCCACTCTTCGGCGTTAGGTTCACTTAACATCGTTACATCTCATTCATTTTATAACTCGGAGTGAGCAAAAATTATAGCATCTGAAGAATAATCATAAGTTCTATTCAAATACTGTAATACATCTAAAACGGTATATAAAAGAAATTAAACAAGTAAAAAAGAAATAGTTTTTCACAGACGATTCAGGCCGCTTACCTAATGCGCATGCGCTACTAATTAATTCAGTTCTCATTTCGCGGTAAGGCAAAAATATATAACAATATAGAAAAATTTAAAACACCAAGTACAGTTAAAACAATTAAAGAAACACTTTTACAATTAAAATTTGTACGCAAAAACCAGCTAATAACTTAAATGATAAATTCAGAATGAATCAAGCATAATTTAATTTGCAATAATAAAAGAAGACGTTGCTTTGTTGTTGGGAAGCTTATTTTCTGTAGATTGACAACAAATCCACTATTCTGGTAAGCTTCAAATCTAAAAAAATTATGCCGCTATCATAACCAAAAATTAGACTTAGCCACACTTCAAAAACCTTTTAATTGTTGATAATTCCACACTTATCGCATGCAGATTAACTAAGGGCATAAAAATCTTAACCGAAAGAAAAAACAACATAGTTCAATCATTTTTAAGCAAAAAACGCATAATTTACAAACTTATAAGAATAAAGAAACTGAGCTCACTGAGCCGAGTAACATAGTGGATATGTATATACATATATTTATACACTTTTGGTGCAGCCGATTGCAACCAAAATACATCTACATGTTATAGCAGCCGTATATACAAAATTTCAACGTTTTAAGTCAGTTTTATTATTACTTGAGGGAAAAGAGTCCATTATTCTATCCTTACGTACGGATGTCACTCAAAAACATCATTAAATTGCATTCGATAGTGGTCAAAATAGATATTTTCGTTGAAATGTGGTACCCGAAATTTTTCTCGTTTACAGTACCTCCTTTTTACTTCATATAATGAAGTAAAAATGTATGTAGTATGAAGTAAAAATGAAAAATTAAACTGCGTTAAATTCGTAACATCAAAGAGTAATATTGTAAGTGCAATAATAAACAGAAACAATACTAAAAATCCTAATTAGGAATATTCTCAATATGTTTCGCATATAAGCCTTAGAAAACATATCGCATGGATTAATCTTACAAGTATTTTTGCTAAACTGAAGTTAACTTTATTTACTTTTTGTCCTTTAACTCCTTTACTTTAGTTTATATGTGAGTAAAGTAACCTGTGGTGTTAAATACGTTGACTGCTTTAGTACTTTTGCGATTTTAAAAAATTATGTGTAATAGTTTTCCTTGCAATTAGTTCAACTTGTTAAATCTCTAATGTGTGACTATTTCAGTAAATTTTGCTGAATTTGTTTCCATTTAAATTTATATATGTACAGGTTCTCTAAACTAACATTTCCAAAACTTATCATCAAAATATTCTGACTATTATTTTAGGTTCCCTTACTTGATGTTTAAATATTTTTCGTAAAGTTTTTACCTTGCAACATTTAGCAAAATTTATCTGTTCTAGAAACAACAAGTATATACCTTGCATTTTTTCAGCCTTTGAATATTTTCAAGATACAGGTTTTAAATTATCATTCACCTGTGAAAAATTCTAACTGGGCGTTATTCTCAGTTCCTCTTCCATACATAAAAGGAAGTGCTCTGGAATGTTTTGAAAGAAACGCCTTCACCCTCTGCAATATTTTTGAAGAATATGTGAAGCGTCATGCTGGTGTATAATTCATAAGTTGTAAAATGTCATATGCTATTGAATGCTACGTTATTCATTTTATCCCGGTATATATTTCATAAGTAGCAAAATGCCATTTACAATTTAACATATACGTTACTCATTGTTAACACCGAAAGTTGAATGCACTTTTATGTGAATACATAGGTCAAAAAACATTCCCTTTATAAAATCCAGATTCTTGAATAAATTCAGCAGGTAGTTTATTTTCATAAAGCTCTTATAAGTTGTCTAGTACTTGATCTCTAACTGCTGTAAAGAAGTTTAACAATTTTGCAAGAGATATTTTCCTCTCGCTTATAATATTCTCTTTTAACTTTGTATGTTTTTTATGCATTTTAATGCGTTTCATCTAACTGGTGTTTTAAATTGATTGCCATAAGTCTTTTTTAGTAGTAATTGCATTAAATTTCGCTTAAGATTCAAGACCAGAAATATTAATTTACATTTTATTCTATCTTCAGGTTGAAATATGATAAATGTGATAACTGTTATAATTTACAGGCTGCAAATTCTAAGAAGCAAATGTACCGCATCTGAATAAGAAGAATTCATGCAGTGGGCCATTAAAATCGTTTATCGTTTCATAATAATGGAAGAATCTTCTTATCTAAGGCAAACGTACTTAACTCGGTTGTCTGTGAAAAGGAAATTGAACAATGAACGTCGTTTTATTCTATCTTACGTAAAATCAGATCTAAGTTTTATTCATTATTCAGGCTCTGTTTTCTACGTGTTTCTTGTATTTTTCACTATGTATTTCGCAAATCATTTAATTGAACTTGATAAAGAAAAACTATCATCTAATTCATGTAAATGATCTTACGAACGCAAACATTGTCTTGATGGCATTTCATCTACAACTTTAATTCAATCCATTTCCAATCTAAATGAGGTGTTTAAAGTTGTGTCTAGACATTCCCCAAATCGTAATCTCGTCTAACTCTCGCACGTTACATAATATTTCCTGATGGCATGACGACTGAACGATATTAGTCTATATTTCCAGCTTCACAAGATATGCATTGCAAAATTTATACATTTAAAAAACGGCGAAAAGCACTAGCAACTAATTTGCGATACCCTTGCATTAAACAGTGACCAGCGAAGGTAAAATGATGTAATACTTCCACACTGATTAGATCTTAAGCAGTTTTCACAAATTTCCACATTATACTCGATTGACGTAGTTTAAAACTTTGAAATGTATGTACACGCTTCGTAGATGCGTGAAATAATGCATAGTTGCTTAGCAAGAAAATTACCCCTTTTGCAGACTGAAATTTACTTTTAAATCCTAAACACTTAGAATGTTTATGACTGCAAGCTGTTTATAAGTCACTAAGTTTCAGCTTTTTTTTCAGTTTCCAAGTAAGAAATTAATCAATCACTTAAAAAGAAGCATTTATTAAAGAAATATGTAAGAAGTACGCGGGAAAACTGCGCAGGGTTCTCAAAAAATTTATCTAAATGTCTTGCAGATCGTACTGGACTACGAAGCGGTTTATCGCCTTAGTCTGAAGCAAATGATCATCAAGTCAAAGGTTAAAAACAACCTTTTTTATCTAAATCTTAAACGCACTGCCTGTGCTACAGATGAACTTCCGCGACTTGCAGGTATTTAAATTAACATTAAGATTAAAGTTTTAGTTCAAATAGTCTGAGACTACACACACAATATGCTACTTAAGCCGGCTGAAAGTCCAGAACTTCCAACTTGTCACTTTGGATGGAACTTGTCAGTTGCATGTGCATTCAGTTCATTACAAATCTGTATTCAAGTAACAATATGTAGACTTTTAGTCAAAACAACATCTTTAAAGTTTAACTGAAGCATAATAACAATTTCAGCTGCAGTTTTCCTCAATAAAAAAAAACGTTTTTATTCACGTTCTTTGTGATCGCGAATAACAAAAACTGCAGGATGTTGCTAGTAGGAACACACACAAATCTGCAGCAAGGAAAAGTCGCTTTACTCAGACTCATGCTACTTTGTAAATAGGCGAGAGAAATTCGAAGTTAAGAAAACACTGTAGCATAATCCCTAATTAGGAAACGGTTGTGTATAGTATGGCCAATCCAGTTATTTTTGATAATTTCTAGACAGATTATAGCATTGATAATATATCACGAAATTAACAAAAATTGAGACATTTACTGAACTAATTGCCTTATTTAATGCTAAACGTTTTGCAGATCTAAAACGATAGATTTGCCTCTTTTCTGACTCGCAGGCCGGTGGAGAGCACGCACCAGTGTTGTCAACTTTCAAAGATAAAATCATGAATTCTAGATCCTAAAATTATGGCATTAACATAAAAAATATGGTACAAAATTTTATTATTAGTATTATTTAAAAAGAAAATTTGTTTTAATGCGAACACGTGAAAATCTCAGGTAATCGGTCAAATTTTTCCGTTGACTGGTGCTTTTTCAAAGAGAAGCGTAGATTGAGCGAATAACTCTCCTCGTAACATGAAGCGAAATAGAAAGCTTTCAGTATTTGGTTAGAAAGAGGAGACCTCAATTAATGATACATCAAACAATGAATCTTAATGAAATCTTCTTGTATGGAGATTTCGTTCTTTTTAATAATCAAAAATTATAGTTTTGCATTTGTGAGCATATACTATAGCCTTTTTATGTGAATGCAGAAATATATATACAAATACCCACACACAAAACAATAATTTATATATGTACAGGTTCTCTAAACTAACATTTCCAAAACTTATCATCAAAATATTCTGACTATTATTTTAGGTTCTCTTACTTGATGTTTAAATATTTTTCTTGATGTTTAAATAT
Source organism: Stegodyphus mimosarum (assembly GCA_000611955.2). NCBI lineage: Eukaryota > Metazoa > Arthropoda > Arachnida > Araneae > Eresidae > Stegodyphus > Stegodyphus mimosarum. The sequence continues at coordinate 241,876 of KK114093.1, forward strand.
TTACTTGATGTTTAAATATTTAAATATTTATAATCATATCTAATAAAATTACAGTTTGTGTGCGTGATTTTGACATA
>KK114093.1:250703-260887 GCA_000611955.2 Stegodyphus mimosarum
TCCATGATGTCAGCGAGGCTTCTGATGACTGTTTTGATGGGGGATTGTACTTTACTTTCCATAGTGCTAAAGTGTGTTTAAGTTAGTTTACAAAACCAAATGAATTTCTCAAGGTTAAACTGTCTGAAAATGTAAAAACAAATTGTTAAGTACTTTCCTGTTAATTATTTACTATTTCTCTTTCCCACATTTTAACTACCCTTGAATTAACCGCAGCCGTCCTTTACCTCCATTAGTCGGAAACTGTCTCTAGTAAAACCGATATGAAATGAATAGCTACCGCTTCTCGATGTTAAAGTTATTTCCTGTAAATGCAACGATGAAAATCTTAATTCCTGCAAGAAAATGCTAATTTAAAAATATTTGTAGAAAGCTTTGTTTATATAATTTAAGCACGAAACAAAAAGTCTGGAATGTTATACTATTCTGGTTTATAATAATCCACATTAAAACCCAAAACCAATATTTAACGGAAACGATTGCTCTCTTTTGAAAAGTAAATGCTTTCCGTCTAATGTTTAGTTTTAATAAAACGGTTGACGCCTAAAGCTTATTTCTGTAATTATCTTTAAGAAGGATATTTATCAGTTGGTTCATTACTGTCACAATTTTCCTGGAACTTAGATAAGCTCAAATTCAAGTGTCGAATGACAGGACCTTTCTTGAACTGATGGTCTCCAATTCAAACGTCTAACAGGTATACTTTAGAGAAATTTAACAGTTATCATAGAGTTTCCAACATTAAATATATAGCAATATTAGCAATAGACATCATAAGTATGACAGTTAAGTAACGAGAATTTTCTTAAAGAGCAATTTTGTTAGAGATTAATAGAAGATAATTCCACATACTTTCCTTTGCAACAATCCTCCGCAGTTCAGCGCAAAAGCCCTGGCGTTTTTCGCAATATAAAATAAAGATGCAAAAGTTGTCCCAAATTTTGCAATTCAAAATCGCCGCCGAGTTTCTTTAAATGCCATGATCAATCGATGTCGTTTTATTTCAGATTGCAACTTTGCGAAAAGAAAACAGTCGCACAGTAAGAGATTTAGATTGTAGAGTGGATGTCGAAGTATACGATTTTGTTCTGTTAAATATTCAATTAAGCAATAAAGCTAAATGAACTGACATATTATTGTATTATAAGATTCAAACTGTTATTTGCAAACCTTGGCTTACTTCCATAATGAGACGCGTTAAACTCTTCAAAATTTTGCAATAAAAGGTTACATAAAAGGAATGCTTTATGATAAGAATATCAGTAGAATTCTGTACCATTTTGAAATAAGGATTTTCCTTCACATGCCGAATTAAAATAGCTTTTTTGGTCTAATGCTAGCGGATGAATTTACAAGTGTTTTCATTCTTTTAAGAAAATAAAACAAACAGTTATTTAACTTCTTACTATGCACAACTTTATAATAATTCAAGGTGCATACAAATTAAACCATTTCCGATTCTAACCTCCTATTCTTATTCACAGTCGTTTTGACCTAACCCTACAGTCATAAATAAAAGCCTTTCTGTTTCACTTAAATTTATAATGAAAAATATTGCATAACATAAAACCGTACCTTTTTATTACACAGTTCCTTTAATCAAATGAAAAGAAGTACAAGTAAAATCACAAAAAAGAATAAGTAAAACTGTTTTAGGAACAAAATTTTAAAATTTGAAATTTTCCTCTACAAGACATCCCAGCGGGTTATTTATAACAAACAACCAAAAGAAAGCTTCTTTTCCTTTGGAAAAAATCTCCAGATGAAATGAGACGAAATAGCACTTTCAAGTCAAACAAATGTGACAGAAAGATTCGTTTCTTTTTAGTGCTTTAAATAGAATAGCAAGTTTAAATATGAAGACCAAAGAAATCGTGTATTTACAATGTTTATTTTTTAAATAGTGCGCATTCTTTTTTCATTCAGTCTTCTTCTACTAATTTAGAAATGGATGAATGAGAATTGAAAAGGTAAAATTTATAGCACCATAGAAATGGAAATGATCACTCAACTAATTTAATACGTAATTTATTTTCTTTCGAACTGCAAAGTTACATCAAAAGCTTATATTGTCTAAAATTCAGTTATACTGTCTAAGAATATTATAGCATGTCTATAAATATAACCATGTGCTTAAAATATATACGAATGAAAATCAGAAGATCTTAGTACCTATTGATGACGATAAGTTTTAAAAATGTATCTCACTTTTTCAGTGTTACGTTACCTTTAAATTCAAAGGGTTTAGGTAAGAATTTTTTATCTCACTGTTAACAGCGAAAGTATTAGGCGCACATATTTATTCAATTCATATTTTTTATTTTTTTTTATTTCAACATGACTTCAAAAATCACTCATGCCCCTCTAATAGCCTTCTGTTGTTAGCCAAACGTTTCTTACGCTTGCTGCACATACCTTTTTATTTTACGAATACATATAACTCTCCCTTTTGTTTATACAGATCCTCATAAAGTATTAATACTGTAGTTATTGATAAGTTATTATACAATTGTAATTACAATTGCAGCAGTACAATTTATAAGGAAAAAATCAGTGGTTAAAGAAAGAATATTATGCATTCGTAACAAACAAAACTAGATGTCACCAAAAGACTAGAGAAAGTTAAAAAAAGTAAGAAAGTTTAGTGCACAGTTTAGGAGTTGTTTAAATACACGCTTGATACTTGCTTGAGTATATGAGACTGGAAGAAGAACGCCCAACAGATTTTTCAGAAATTACTGTATTTTGCACTTTATTCTCTTTAAAAAATTTTGACAATCTAATATTTATTTCAAATTATATACCAATAAGACTGCTATTGATTTCATCTTGCTCACTGAAGATTTTTTCGGTATTTTCTTCAACACTTTAATTAATAAAGGAATCAAAAATATTATCAATTTCAATTTGCAGATTGTTAAATTTAAATTGAATTGAAAGTTTTTAGCTTTAAATGTTAAATTGAAAGCTTTTAGCAATTCTAAGTCACTAACACTTAAATCTGGCTCAAAACGTTTCTTTTGCAATTCGATAAGATAGTTTTTTAGTTCTCTTTTTAGTGAGAACATCTTTCAGTTTTGTAGCCATTTTCTCTACACTTATCAAGAACAACAAATTATCACACAAATTTAATTCAGAATTTACTAAATGCAACAGTTAATAATGAATAGGGTTTCGAGAGATTTCCTCATTTTACTCATTTGTGGAAAACACTCGGGCAACCATAGGCACCCCGCTTCGCCATTAAAGCCAAATAATAATAATAATAATAATAATAATGACATGCTTTCGTTAGCAGTAGCGATGGCAGCGTCATCTCATTCCGAAGAGATTAACAGTGATCTTTCTTTTATTATTTACCGGAAACGTTTCTGACTTATTTTTTTATGTGTGTTATGTATGTATATATGTGTTCTTTTGGCTTGCTTGTGTTCCATCTGGTATATAAAAAACAAAGCATTAAACAAACCGACGCATCTCAGCGAAACTGATCACCCCTGCTTTCAAATGGATGGAGTGTTTTTCCATCTGGCAGTGGGAAGATCTATTAAAAGTACGTAGATTATAGGAATTAGTTCATCGGATTCCCAATAGTCGGCGCTCCGGCATTCCGACACTAGTCGAAAAACTGTGTCCTTCGGAGTCGTGACTGGATCTGATTCCGACGAAGTCTTTATTATTCGCTTTTTCAAATCTGGCTCCTGCGGAGTCTTGATTATTTGCTCTTTTCGCTTCCTTGGAAATGTTCCTTTGAGTTTCGTCTCGAGTCTTTGAACACTTTATCATAATATAGCTATATACACTCTTAGACAAAAAAAAAGACGCACCACGGCACACCGAGAAGATATAAAGCAAATTGGACACAAATTGATATGCATACAGTTTTCGATAGAAAATGCAAAATTTTACATTTTAGCTGCCAATGTATGAACGGTTGTCGCTACAGAGCATCTGATCTGCGCAACTGGCAGTATATTTAAGAGGAGAAATTACGATTCCAGGACATAAATTCTTCACGAATTTCATTCCGTGTACTCTGGTACACAGTAACTATGCCTCGCATATAAGTGCCCGATATGCGCAGATGTCAGAATTTGAGAGAGGTCGTGTAATTGAGCTTAGAAGCCGGTTGGCCTTATCGGCGAATAGTTCGACATTTGAGGAGCGATGCCACTATTAGACGATGTTGGCAGGAATGGGTGAACCATGGCAGCACACAGCGTCAAGAAAGAAGCAGAAGGCCTAGAGAAACGACAGAACGTGTAGACCGAAGAATCATCAGAGCGGCACTCACAGCCCCAGATGCATCATTATCATCGATTGTACGTGCAACTCGTGCTTCATTGACCTCAAGATCCATTCATAGAAGACTCACAGAAAGGGGGCTGAGGTCACGGCGCCCCTTGCGTCGACTACCATTGACCTCTGTACAACGTCAAGCCCGTTTGCAATGGTATCGGGCTCATTCGCATTGGAATGTCACTGACTGGAGTACAATAGTCTTCAGTGATGAGTCTCGCTTTGAACTGAGCCGCGATGACCAGCGAAGGCAAGTCTGGAGACGCCCCGGACAGCGGTGTGATACCAACAGACTGTCTTCTGGCAGACAGGCCGACAACCAGGAGTGATGGTTTGGGGTGCCATTTCATTTCATAGTAGGACCCCTTTGGTTGTCATCCGTTGCAACCTTACAGCACAGCGGTATGTCGATGAAGTTCTAAGGCCCGTTGTGTCGCCCTTCATGTCACGCCACCCTGGGCTTACATTTCAGCAAAATAATGCCCGCCCTCACACTGCACATGTTTCTACTGTTTGCCGTAGTGCCTGCCGAACATTACTTTGGCCAGCAAGGTCACCGGATCTCTCTCCTATTGAGCACATTTGGAGCATTATGAGCAGGGCTCTCCAACCAGCTCGGGATGTTGACGATCTAAAGCGCCAATTGGGCGGAATTTGGCAGGACATCCGCAACCTCTATTAATCGATGCCAAGCCGAATAACTGCTTGCATAAGGACCAGAGGTGGACAAACGCATTACTCACTTTTTCAGTTTGTGAAGCTCTATCACTTCAATAAATCATCCAATTTTTCTCAAACTGTAATCATTTGTTTTTCTGTACATGTACATCACTTCTACCGATTTTCGTCCCATTCGGATAACTCCTTCTTGGTGCGTCTTTTTTTTTTTTTTTGTCTAAGAGTGTATATTAGGTATTACCTTTTTTATACAATATTACTGTAATATTTATGTAAAATAATTAATTATATTTTTACTTATTTATTTATTTTACTAACGTCTTGTAATCAAGAGCTGTGAATTTCTCTTTAATCATCTTTAGAATTAGTATATAGTTATAAACATACATTTTTCCATCTAACATATTTTTGCAAGGTTGCAGAACAAAATGTGCATCCTACCGAATTGAAAAACCTCGAGCGATATTTGGTATCATTTTGTCAAATTAGATTTTAAAGAAAAAAGAGAAATGTCGTTATTGTCAGCAAACAATTTCCTGTAATTTGGGATTTGTCTCTAATTAAAAGATTTATTTTTACATTGTGATTTGTAGTAGAAACAAAATATCAATTATAGTAATAAAATAGCCTAACTTTTAACAAAGTGAGTTTGGTTTTCATTATTTTTTAACTTTTAGTACTTTTTTTATTCCAAAATTTTATTGTTGTTCTATGTAGAAAGGTTTTTTCGCGCATTGCATGTTTATATTTTTAAAGCTTTGTTATAAACAAGGGCACGAGGAAATAAATATCTGTGTTCTTTTCTCTAGGGGAAATTGATTGGAACACAAAAACTGACAGCAGCTTGTCGGTTCTCGATATTGCAGGCAAGTGAAACGGACGTAAGAGAAGAATGTAGTAGAAACTTTCACTTTTCCAACTCGAATGACATTTAACTTTCATCACAAAAAGTAACATATAAAAGAATTAATTCATAATAATCTTCAGTTTGACTTGCTATGACATAAAATTGTATATACGTTTTTTCGCAATGTGGAGCTTTACTAATCGAAAAATAATAAACTTTGCCTATTCAAAAATTAAAAATGTAATGATAAAAAATGTAATTCCAATACAAAAAAAGAAGCTAGATAAATGGTAGCTTAGGTGGCATGTTCGTCCGATGGGAAGATGAAATCTAACTACAAAATAAGAACACACGAGTAGCATTAGCAGAGTCACTCTGAATACGCATATCTTGTTACTTTTAATTAAAACATAAAAGTATTTAATGAACATTCCCCTTCTTTTCCCTATTTAGAGAGTTCTTCAATATAAAGACTTTCCAAGTGAAACTGCTTTCGTACTCCTTTTTAGTTAATCCTTAAAGGGCTAAAAGCATCATTCTTGAAAGCTTATTTTGTGTCGAAATATATTCTGGAAGAAAAGAACTGCACGAGCACTTCTTTTCTTCCAGAATCAGTGGTTTACATTTTCTTATAACACAAAATGGCAAGGCAGCAGCGGTGCCTCTTTGAACGACGCTTGTATTACGCTTTCGAGAAGGCAGACTTTTCTTATCTTGAAACTGTTGAAATAATTGAATCCTCACGGGTTACGTTTTCCTATGGTGAGATATCCCCGCGGTTTACTTTTGTGGCCAACAATAGTCTGGGAAGGGTTCTGCTGCAAGAAGGCGGAATTCTGGCCTGACTCATATCACCAGAGAAAAGGAGGACTGAGGCATTCGTAGGATGGTCCTTGAAAACTGGACGTCGTCTGCCGCCCAAAATTTAAGCATCAGTAAGATTCAACGTTACTGCAAAAACAATATTGAGTCATTTAATTCATCTGCCTGCAGCACATTTTTCGTTAACTTCATGTCATTGTTCTATACGTCTGCAGTGATGACCTACTACATCCCACAGGAAGCCAGAAGAGAGATCTTTGAAACTAACAGATGATTTTTTTCTGCTGAATATTAGTAACGAACGCGTGCAGATTTGGAAGAAGACTGATCAGCATCTGCTAAGAAATTGCATCTATCATTGACGTACCAGCCCTACTTCAGTCATTATGGTGTTGAGAATGATTTCTTAGACAGCAGGTCCCCTTCGTTGTTATCCCAACAACATGGAAGGAAACATTACGCTTTATGAATGGTCTTCAAGGGAGGATATTTTATGGCTGCTGCAACACAGGGTACATTTCAAAGTATTAGGGTTTTATCATGATCAGTAAGATCCCCATTCTGTCGAGCATGAATAGGACGTCATTTGGGATCAAATCCGCGCTTACCTGGTCTTACCCGACAAAGACGTGCCAATTTATTTACTCAACACTGAAAACCCATACTGCAAATCGAATCTGATATATTAAGATTGGGTGCACGTACGTTTGTAAGTGTATACCATAAAGAAAATTCAAGTTTAATAAGGCAAAATATGAGGTGCAACCTTGTAACGGTAATGTGAATCCTTGTTTTGTAGCATCTATAAATTTTTCTATATGAGTAAGCTAATTTTTAACGCAGCTTTCTGCCTCTTTAAAATAGTGACAGCCATTTTACTACGGCCAGAGGATGTACCAAATGTTACAAATTTAGAAGAACATAATGCTATTAGTAGCAAGAAAGACTAAGAACTAATTTATTTTGTAAGAATTTAAGCTACACAGCAGACGAAAATTGAAGCTACTAAAAACTAATTATAAAACGCAACTGACCGTTACATCTTTAGAACTTATACTACTGTTTCTAATTTCCAAAAATCAATCTTTTAACTTAACAGTGCAAAACAAACAAACAGTGCAAACAGATTAAAAACAAACAGTGCAATTATCTCTATCACTTGGAAGTACCTGAAAGTGTGCCTGAAGAATATGCTTACTACCAACGATTGCAAAATTACAAGTAACATAAAGACTTTATAGACATGACGCAGAATTTATTTTCAATTGTATGTGCATTTGTACTTATACACACTATATACTGTCGAACTGGTTTCTAAAGTTACACTTTTTTAATTTTAGGGCATTTTTAGTCCAAAGGTTCTTTGTTCCTGAAGGACTATTATTTTCGTTCTGCGATTTTGCGTCGGAAACATTTAAAGTCTAAATCACTTTTCAAACTGTTGCCACAAAATATTGCAGCCCTGTATTTTATTTAAATAAGTTAAATAATGAAGAATCTGCATAAATGTATATATATTTCTCCAAATGTGATAAAACAACGGTACCTAGAGCCCTCTAATTTTGAATAGCGTACGTTTCCACCCGAATATGCGCATCTGGAAGCCCGAATTTGGAATTTGTTTTATTATCTATTTCATATTTTGCGAAACTTTAACAAATTTTTGATGAACAAACTCAAAAGGTATAAAAATGAGCAATGGCAACACTCTACGGGGAAAAAAACCTTTTTATCTAAAGCGCACGGATCTGACATATTAAGATCATGTGTATCAGAAACTGTGTATCAGAAATTCTAAAGATATACTCATTTTAAAATTAGCTTGCGATATTGCTGTTGAACTGAATTCTATGGTTTAAGTGCGAAGAACAAGATATTTAATAAATAAAGGTAACACACAAAACGTTGCACAACACCACTTTGGACACAATTTAAAATCTGAAACCTTACAGATTTTTTTTTTAATTTTTATTTTTTTTAATTCATTATTGTCGAAAGTATCAGATTTTTTTAAATTCTATTCATTTTTATAGTTAAGATTTTTTTAGGAGGGGGAGAGAAGTGGTTACAAAATTTACTTATATATTATTGTTATATTAAACTAAAAATTTTTTTGTAATATTTTCGCTTATGCTAGTTGTCTCGAGTGCCTAATTCCGTTACCTCTCTTTCTATTAGTTTCATATTATTTTGCCGTTGGTCTGACTGATGTTAAAGAAACAGTGAACTAGCATTCTTTCATTAAATTTCTAAGCTCCGTGTTTCTTTACGCTCATGAACCTTAACGTTGCCTTTAAAGACGCTTTCATGGGCTTCCCACGATGATCCTTCTAATTACCGCATTTATTGAAAACTTTGAAATGCAATTTCCGTAAATATTCATTGCAATGACATAATATTAATAGCAAACACTAAAAAAATGGATTGATATGTATGGTATTTACCCACGAAACGCTTAGCCCGATTTACTAAACGAAGCTCAAGGGAAAACCACTTGCAGAGGCTCCCTTCTTTTATTTCTTAAATTTTATTATGTATTCCATGAAATTACTTACGAATTACTTCCTTTAAAATCATTTAACAGAAAAAATATATTTCCTTTCTTTACCTTTTGTTTTCGTGTTTTCAATTTATTTTGTATCATATAAAATAATCAGCTTATACATTTTAAATCAGAATCTGTTTTCTCTCTGGAAAAAAACTAAAATAAAGAGAACAGCCTAGATAATTCTTACTAATTTTATTATAAGCCTTATTAAGATACAGCGATAAGACCAAAATAAGAATAAATCCAATCAATAAAGAATCAAGTATTTTGTGATGAATTAATAATCAGTCTCTTCCGGTCACACATACGAAAAGATCGTTACATTCAAGTGACATCATAAACTTCAAAAATTTTAACTTCACTATAGCAAAGATTAGCTGAGCAAGTTAGAATTAGTTTTGAAGTCACTTGATGCCAATGAAAGTGCATCTGGCTTTTAAAGAAAGACATAAAAAACTTAATTGTGAAATTTAAATTTTTTCCTTCATTTAATATTATATTTCTTTACCTAGAAATGAGAAACATTACGTATTTTAAATAATAATACAAGGATTTGGACGTCCCCTAATGGAGATCCGGCACACACGCGTTCTTTGCCTTTTACGTAAAATACACCCTGATCTCAAGTAAAAGTTTGATTTAATTCCTTCCTTACCTACATAAAATATTTATTCTTTGTTAATATTAATAAATATGAAATATCTATTGATTTAATAACTATTAATTTTATTCTTTTTTACTTATGTATTAATTATTTTTTCTTAACATTAATTAATATTAAATATTTCTTTCTTAACTAATGTAAAATAAATTCGAAACAATAGGAAATATTGAGCTTTGCTGCATTCAAGTAAATACAAAATAGACAGCCAGATTTCGCGTCACGTTTTCAAAAAATTCCGACTATCGTTAGCTTAGTGATCCACTTTAATAATAAATGCAAAGATTATTCTTCATCCTGAAACAAAGAGATTTGTTCTGTTTGAAGAG